>VZRX01016769.1:24067-36586 GCA_013398075.1 Notiomystis cincta | reverse complement strand
AAAAAAAAAAAAAGAAAGAAAGAAAAAAGCAGCCAAAGTCCTATGTGTAACCAGCTGCAGGAAAGTTTCTCATGAGGCATATCTCATACTCACCTCTGGTGCACTAGTCACCACCTTAAAAGGACTGTTAGTTTTGCTGCTACTACTGAAGCAAGGAAAAGAGTAAACAACAGGAAAAAATAGAGTATTTTTCAGTGTTATTACAGTTTATTATTTGTTTTATCACATGGCCTAGAAGCCCAAGTTATAGACTTAAAGTCATCATGATAAAAATTTGAAATTTGGGAGAAATTTCAGGTTTGTTTTCCTGGAAAGGTCATAAGCTGCTCATCTGAAATGCTCCACCCATCCCGCATTCTACATTATTTACTTAACCCTGGACTTTAATTATCTTGAGCAGAACTCTGAGTCATGTTTTCTTTTTTAAAAGACACAAAGCATTATTTAATTTTGCTGATCAGTTTGCATGTTGAAGTTGCAGATTCTAAAATCAACACAAAGTCTGTCAGTTTTCACAGAATGTTTCTCAGTCTAGTGCATGCATGTTAGAAATGCTCTTATTGGTAAGATACCAGCAGAAATCATCATTTCCTCACAATAACAGCCATTGTCATAATGATTCAGACCAATTAATCTACTCCAATACTCTCTTTCTGACAGTGACCAGCATCAGAGAAAAGGGCAAGAAACCATGAAATTGCTAATTATGGAATTATCTTTCAATAGGTAAAGTTGCTTATTATATCTGAATTTAGAAGGGAAGTGCCCCGAAGCTTGAGCATTCATAGAAATTGTGCTAAACTTCTGACTCATATGGTATCTTATGGCAGCAAGTTCTAGGCTGCTCACGTGTATTACTGTACTATCATTTTGTAAGCTTAATTTAAAAACTATTTCCTGCTGCTTTTAATTTTCTTGCACTTTTGCTCTGGAAATGCAAAAGGTAGCAAGTTTTTGTGGCTGCAATTTAAGCAGTCTCCATATTCACCCTCAAAGCAAACACAAATCATGTTTCTGCACTCCAAGGAGGAGAAATGAAGAGAAGAACATAACATAAAAGCTTAAGAAGAAATACTTTACATCTAGCTTTATCCCTTTTTCTACTCTCTCACAATTATGGTATACATGCATTCATATATATGTGAATATTTATTTTTAATAACCAGCCAGCACTACAAGTGCATAAACTCACACAGACATAAATGTTAAGCACTCTCCATTGCTGAATTCAGTTTTAAACACAGAAAAGCAGTTTTATTAGCCCTTGAAGAGAATAGTGAAGGAAAAAATGGAAAAATAAAAAAAATTTAATGAACATTCCCCAAACAGCCTAGCAAATTTAGCCATGTATTTAGTCACTAAATGCAACTGAAGAAATGTAGACCCTACTACATCAAAATCAACAGCTCCATTGTTTGGAAGCTCACTAACAGAGGATCCAATGACTGCAGAGCAAAGCAAACAAAAAACCTCCAAGATAATAAAAAATCATATATACAGTGCAAGTGCCTAGAAGACAACATTGACAATCAAAACCTACCCAATAATAAAGGAAAACAACTAGAAACACTGCAAAGCAATGATCCCTTTATATGGTACAGTACTGAATGGGTCTTCTGCAAGGCTTGATGCATTGGGTAAAGTTGTCTTAATGAATCTGTTTATCCAGCTGCCCTTGTTGAATACAGACTGAAACTACAGCTGAAGTCAGTGCACCTGATTTATAGGAAAACTAATATAAATTGTATAGATATGTGTATCATGCTTATGGAACAGAGAAATGTGCAGTAACTATTGTATCTTACAATGAAAGAAAACAAATAGCTGGAACAGATACTGATACCTAATAACAATTTAGTAAAAGAACCCTGCTCAATTACTACATAAATCTGTAACTTTACCCCCAAGAGTTCAGTTGCTCTTACCAGACACTTTCAAACAAAACAAAATGTTCCTGAGAGCCATATCAAACATTAGCTGAAATTCCAGGAAAGAATCCCATTGACTTGAGTGACTTTTGAATGGAGCCCAGAAATTATTAGATCTGCTCTTTCTGAAGAGACTGCAAAACTTTGTATTTGTGGTTAGTCCTATGAAGAACCAGTATTTAAGAAACCAGTCCTCCTTAATGACAAATCACACCTCCAAATTGCTTTCACAGTGGTGATACCCTGGAGCTATGCAAGACCCTGAGCTGTCCTTCAGTGTTTTGCCACCAAAAATATTGCCAGTAAGTACTGTTCTGTTTCCACCTGCAGCATACTCTAAATGAAGGTAAATAAGGCATTCATGCAGGAAATTAACACATGGCCTAAAATAATACTGAGCTTCAGGGTGAAAGCTAGCATGATGTCAGAGGGAAAATCAGACTGTAACAGTATGTGTGCAGTCCCAAGCAGGGGCTTGGTAAGGCAACTCAAACCCCTAATAGATGTATTGACAGATCAGGCACACAAACCAAAACTAAAATGTTGTCATTTGTGTGTGCTATGGCCTGAAAAATCACAGTTGATTCTTCTTAACTTTCCCTGATTTTTGTAATATTCACGTGTTCTTATTGCATATTTTGTTAAATTGTTTGCAAAACTCACATTCAAGCTATTTAACTAAATTATCTTAATATATCCTTCACAATCTATGTAGGTTTATAAGCAATGTGATGCAATTCCTACTTCTGTTACCAGTTAATGTGGGTTTTATTATTTGGGGTAGGGAGGGAGAACCAATATAAATCAAAATGTCTATGGGAGTCTCTCAAAAAAGTGAGGCACTTTTGAGAGCCAAAGAGTTGAAGTCATGTAAAATACTGTGCACAGTATCCTGAAGGGGTAGCAAAAAGCTGACAAGTGAACTTTCCCTGTTTCAGACTCCATCAAATGTCAAAATATTCTCTAATCTTTATATTTTGGTTAACCCTGGAATTTTCCATGTCCCATTTGAGACAGATTAGCTGAGATTCCATCACCAGAGTCCTTGAGGTGTTTCCTACTTCACAAGATTTCCTACTATCAGATTCAATTCTGGTATATCATCAGCCCTGGTTCTTCCTTGGATGGCAACTTATTATACAGCAAATAAAGTGATTTTAAGCAGTACCTGTGCCAGTGGCACTACAGCCTGGTCACCCATGAGTACCAATAATACCCACACAAGGCTATGGTAATATTCAGTGCATGAATAATTCATTAGGATTTTTTAAACTTCCCTCAATGAACATTCACAAACTAGTCTGCAGTCAGAATACAGCACAGAAGACACAGGGAAGACAGCTGAGATTTTGTAGCAACATTCACACAGAGACCTGGGAAACAATTTGAGAACTAATTAAGAGTTTAACTTTTTTAAAAAAATAAAATCTATGGATAGATTTTTTTCCATGAATGTAGATGACAAAAGATGTAAGAGCAGTAACATCTTTAGGGAAGTTGCAATGCAGTTGCCAGTTAAAAAAGGTGAAAATTTCAGGAGAAATGTTTAGGAATGGAGTTAAAAGAGCTGCTGGGAATAGGACTAAATTTGCTACTCCAGCCACAAGAGGAGGAAGAAAGGTCAGGGTGAACAGGGGGTCACTTAAAGAAGCCAAAAATGCAGAGTAGGTGTTTTGGATGATGCAACATTGTAAACCAACCACTAGGCAAGGAAGAGGACACAAAGAACCTTGTGTTTGTTGATAGTGATACATGGGGGCCAAAAGCAACAGAAAGCAACAGAAAGAATATTTCTTCTCCACAGGTGGCTCAAACTGCAGAGGAGATGCCTGGGGCTGGGGTGGGGGGAAGTGGGACACTGCATCCCTCAGCCAACTGAGCTCTCCAGTACACTGCACAAGGGAGCTTAGGAGACAGAGTTTGGGGCCAGGCCAGAGCATCATTGTACAAAAGGGTTTCACTGAGCCAAAACTCTCCATGGAACAGCTGGTCGTATTTGCTGCATCCCCATACTGTGAAGCAGAAAATACAAGTCTACTGCCTGCTGTCTTCTAAGGAAAGCTCTCTGTAAGCTGTTGGCAGTGTATTTGTGTTTTGCTCTATCAATTTGCTTAGGTTTTCAGGAGGATAAGAAGGGGCAAAGCAAAATAAAACAAAGATCCTGAAAAGTAAATGGAAGATGTCTGAGAGTTTACAAAGAAAAACCTGGGAGAAGAGGGGGAGAAGAGGGGGAGGATGGAAAGGGGGAAGAAGAGAAAAAGAAACATTTTGTGGAATCTGATTCATCACATTATTTTCCTGTTAAGATTATAACAATCTCCTTTATTTTAATATATTCAGGAAATTACTTTGTTTCAATCAGAATTGTCTCAGGCTGAAATGACAACTGCTAATGACAGTCTATAAAACCCAGACATTCTCTCTGACTCATTATAAATATTTCTAGGGGAAAATAGAAAATTATCTATCTATTGGAAGTCATTGCTGTCTCTTGGCCAGGCAAACACTCACCAACAAGCAGCCTGGAAACACCCTCCAGGAGCATCAGCGTCTCTGGTCTGAGCAAGGAATTACTCTGTGGGTCCAATATGTCAATTCCCTGATTTTCATTTGACAAGTTATAGCTTTTGCACTCTGCCACCACACTCCTTCAGCATTTGCCTTCAGGAAATACTCTAATGAATGAGTTTCCTAGGAAGATTTTCACAAGAAGCATATTTTTCAAGGAAGATAAAACCTTGTGTTTCAGAAGATATCTGATAATAAAGACTAGGAAGATAATTTTCCATCCAAGAAAGCTGACACTCATTCTAGGAATACTGTCCAGTCTGGGACAGAGATGTGTACTGGACTCGACACTATTCTATTTCTATTTTTTTCTATTCTTCCAATAAAGCAATTCTGAAAAAAAAAAAAAATTCCTAGAGGATATGAAAAAAATGCTCACCAAACATTACTTTTCCCTTTAGTACCTTACCTTTTCCTCCATCTTAGTCCTTTTTGTTAAAGTAACACTATGAATATTTCAAGGCTGCCAATTACAGAAAAAAATGTGAGGTTGTAATGTCTAAACACAGCCAAACATAGAACAGTGTTTGACAGCAGTAAATCCAAGCACAGAATCACAGAATCAACTAGGCTGCAAAAGACCTTTGAGATCACTGAGCCCAACCTATGACCCAACACCACTAGACCAAGACACCAAGTGCCAAATGCACCTCAAGGAACAGTGACTCCCCTGTCAAGAATTATCTATAAATGATTTTACTGTCACCCTGTACAGCTTCGTACAGCACAAAACTCTCAGTGGATACTGAATCTTCCATTTGAATACTTTTTTAAGATAGGGAGTTATTTATTTGAGTTATTAGTCCTTGAAATTATCTTTAAAAGACACTATGGAATTTTAAAGCCTTGTTGTTACAATTTTTTGAGGCTTTAACAGGGTCTTGTGGCTGAAAATGCTGCAACACACTAGATAGATTATGCAATTTTTGTTCTTACTAATGCCACTCAGTATTGTCTCTCAAACCAACAGAGAATATCCCTTAGAAAATACAATTTCTGTAGATGTCTAAGAGACCAGGAAAAAAGCAAATAAATGGTATAAGTTGAAAATGAAGCTGACATAAAAACATGTTGACTAAGTGTTTGTGCCTCACATCATTAGGTCACAGCAATTCCTTCAGACAGTTTCAATGTACTTTTATTTGTTTTACATTATTTTATTAACTAACCATATTAGTGCTGTAGTTTGGGTCATTTATAAAATGTTACCTTTTGTCACACAAAGGAGATACCTTACATTTCAAATGCAACAACTATTCAGCTTCTTTCTTTCTTTCTTTCTTTCCTTTCTCTTTCTTTCTTTCTTTCTTTCTTTCTTTCTTTCTTTCTTTCTTTCTTTCTTTCCCCCTCTCTTCTCTTGCTTTGGCTTACTACCCAAGATGTGTAAGTTGTTGGGTTTTTTCCCTCTTTCATCTCAATATATAAGTGCAATAATAGAAGTAATTAATGTTTAGCTGTTTAACTTCGATTTTATGCAGAGTAGACATCTGATGATCAAATCCACCCAATGTCTGCAATTAGAGCAACTTGTGCAGCTGCACTTCCTCTTGCTAGCTGGAAAGCTCTTCCCTTTTGCTCTGAACCGATTTGTGATGCACTTGATGTACAATGTTCTATGTACAGCTTTGAAATAAATGTGGGATATTATTCCGTCTTCAAGGCCAAAATAGAGGAAGGCTGCATTAAGCATTTAGGTGGGAGAAGGAGAGAGGGAGGGAGGGAGAGGAAAATAAAATGAAAAGGCAATGACTGCAGATGCCCAGGCTGTATGTGGCACTGGAAAATCATTGTCAGCTTTGCTGTCACTGTCACACTAAACTTCCCAGATGTTCATATCTGGAAATGTCACAAAATGTCATGGCATAAGTTGCTGTATTTTGTTTTCTGTAGAAAGGGTGAACAATAATAAAACAGCCTCGGGAGTGTATGGCTAGCCAACAGCAGCTTGTAAAGGTCTCAGTAAAACAGCATGTGAGCACATTCTGGAAAAGAAGCAAAGATCAGCTTCTTTTCTTTCTTCCTTTCTTCTTTTTTTTTTTTTTATTTTTTTAAATTAATAACAGTACTTGAGCTGCTAGAAATTTAACATTTAAATTAAACACAAAGAAAAGGCCTTTTTGCAATCTTCTCCGGATCTCAAAGCTGCCTTTGTCCACGAGCTGAAATGCTGATGTCAGATTAGTTACTGACAGAGCCAGTACAAATTTGTTCCATGTTCATTTATCTTCTGGAATTTGATGTCGTGCTCTACAATTAAAAGCAGAACCTTTTGTGAAATAAGCTCTTCATTGCTGACATCAATGTGGGAGAAAGCTTTGCATTTTAAAGCAAGATCTTTCAAAGCACAGATTTTATCTTCTGCACAAAGTTTGTGGTTTTGAGTGAAGTCCAGCTCAGGTTCTTTCTGTAACATCTTCTTTCTCTCAAATTACTTCCATTTGCTTTTCAGAAAGCAAAACCAACTATACATGCATAAACTCAACAAGACACCCTCCACTTAAGCATTAGGATTAAGCATTATAAAATGGTATCTGCAGTCTATACATCCAAGTAAAACAGCTTCAGATAAAATGATTTTGGCTCCTTTACAAAAGAAAATAAGAAAGGAAATCAATCATCTGTTTTTCTCTGCTCATAGAACTCAATGCAGATCCAGAAGCTACAGTTAAAATCTTTTCCTTACAATCTTGATCTTGTATGTAATTAAATTCATTGTAATATGTTTATATTCCAATGCTGTGACCTACTTACAAAGTCAGAACTGTCAAATGGCTGAAAGTGACCCATTCACTTCCAGATTGATTTTTACTAAGTAACTAAGTCCCTTTGCTGTTTAGTGAATCATGTGCCTCTGCTTTATCTACACAGCATGTGTGGGGCACACACTTGTGCCTTTTTATAACATGTAGCATGACAGCCACTGCAACTACAGAACAGAGGTGGGCACAGGGAACTAATCAAGAATAAATGCTGAGCCAGAATCATTTGTTTTCAAAGATATATTTACTCCATGACAGTGACTTATTTCAATGCCTATTTTATATATGCCAAATGATTCAGATGCCATCATTTAGTCTTGTAGTCCTTGGTACATTAGTCTAATGTAACATCACTGAGAAGCTGCATTCTCCTTTATTGGAAGGACAGGTGGCAGCTATACTTTGGTCAACTGTAAATTTGTTCACTCTAAATCTTTTTCATCACACTTTGCTTTATTCTATAATGGTTGGCTCTACTCTTTTTCAGTGTTTTATTCATTTTTTTTTTCATCCCAAGTTTTTATCAGTGTCAATGAGCAATCAAGCTTAGAAACATTTAGATGCTTTTCACTTATTTTATTAGATGTTATGTTTCAAAAGAGAGGTGAACTATTCTGTTTATTTAATAAAAGCATATATGACAGATTCTGTCATCAGGTGACATCATTCTGGTCCTTTCTGCTGTCATCTGAGGACTGAAGATTTTACCTGGAAGCAGTCATTCATCATCCACCATTTCCTGAAACAGGAGGCTTGGCCTCCCACACTCAATAAATCCACAGGAATGACTGCCAAACCTCTTTAAACCAAACAATTGATATTATATTCATATTACAAAGGGAAACAGACTTTCATAAGGTCAGATCTGTCTCCTTAATTTTTTGTTATTATTATCTCTGTCTTTACACCTCTTCTTAAATGCTGGGCTGAACAGAAGGCTATAATTCCACTGAAGACTTCTCCTCACAACCACTCTGACTCCTGGGACCACCTGGTTTCTCAAATTCACAGTGCAGCTCTGCCTGCAGTGTTGTCATGTTAAGCCATTGCTGAGGTGGCCAGTGGGAGGCTGATTAAAGGCACCCATCCTGATTTATGCATTTGCCAGTCTCAGCATGTCCACTGCATATTCTCTGCTGAGAATGGGTGTGGGGCCTCTGGGATGGGAGGAGGTGATTGTCCTGAAGTGGATGTGTTTGACTGCAGGATAGAGCAGGCAGAATACACAGCAAGCTAGGGGCCTCCAGCAAAAACAGCGATTAAGAGGCTCCTAAAACAAGCAGAGAACAAGCTCAAAGCCAAACCCCAGAGCTGGTGATAAAAAAGATACTTTCACAGAGGTTCACAAGAGGCAACACAGAATTCACTGCACCTCAGAGAGGTGATGAAAGTTGCTGGAATCACGGCAAGACAGAATTCACTCAACAATCACAGTAGGCTGAGAGGGGTAAGAGATATCTGCTGTCAAACCCTTTATTTTAATGTATCTTGATCAACAAGTCTTGCATTTTCTCTGTTTCAAGAGCTTTTCACCCTAAGTGGTTTTGGGTTGTTCATTTGAAAGAACACATGTGGCCAGATCTCTGTGGAAGAATCAACTGAGACTAAGTTGTCAGAAAACACAGAAAATTTCTGTATCACTTCAGACTGTTCATTATAAACTTCTTCCTCTGCTTGGGCTCAATTACTTTCCCGTTTGGCAGCTTTCACAAACCCACTCCTTGCAAAAGATTGGGTAGTAGCCACTGTCAATTCTATATAATGGGATGGCATAATTCTACTCTCCTTTTTTCACATATGTACCTCTCCGGAGGATTTGCAGCTGCCTGTTACACAGACTATTTTAAGGTCCAAAAGAGCTATGTTTTCAGGGAGGGATTGCAGACATCTTCTACATCTAAACACTATACAATGAGACTCCTTGAAAATATGTGTAATTCCCATTCATACAAACTTCCAACAGCAGATAATGTGAGCAGGAAAGTGATGCAGACTTACAACACTACTTACACCACTGGCAGAAAAAAAACCACAAAACCAAACAGATGAAGAAAAAGAGTAAAAATAATGCAAGCAGAAACACTGCTAAGAAATAGTTTTGTGTTAATATACCCCATGTGGCAGTAAGCATTGACAGGAGCGTGAAACTTTTAAGTCAACCTCTCATTTTGTTCCAGCTTCTACTATGTTATTTAGTCCCTACTCTGCCTAACAATTAAGATGTTATTTCTATTTTATGTTCTAATGTGTAGGCAATAGCTTATTTCATTAAATGAACAATGGAAGTGCAGTGCCTGGAGTCTTCTCAACATTTCAAGGTATTTCAAAAACTACAGGCTTTTCTTCTTTCTTGTCAATATCTTCTTCAAGGAGAGGAATGACTTTCAGGCTTTCAGTGTACTTGAATACAGTTGTCTCCATTTATTAATATCAATACTATTGAAGTTATATCTGTCTATATTTATTGAACTGAAAAAGCCTGGAGATATAAAATTTCTAGTACAAGAATTCTTATCTCCCTAATTCTTTTCCAGAATTTGTTTCTTGGTATACAGTATTTACTTCTCTGCATCTCAGATTCTTTGCTTGAGTTGTTACCTGTTCCCTTAAGCTTTCTAACAAATGAAAGTATTGTACTTAGACCTGAGGCAGAGTTTTCTGAAAAAGCCAGTCTAATGCGTCCTTTAAGATGAAGGTAAAAAAGTTTCATTCCAAAAAACTAAATTTGCAAATCTAGCTAGGGTGCTACACAATATCTTTATAAAGCATTTTCTTTCAAAGAAAAGGGCTGTTTTTTGAAGACAGCTTTTGACATTCAAAACTCCAGAAAGTAACTAAGAATCTTACTTCTAATTTCTTTGACTGAAAAGTTCAATTTTTGATTTAAAATATCATTTGGTGGGTGAGGGAATTTATCTATAGCAATGCAATAACACACAAAACTGAAACAATATTACAGAATTATTTCATTCTATTTCAAACCAAGAACACTAATATCCTGGAAAAGACTAACAATTTTTGAGGTTTTTATCCCAATTTGGAACATTATTATTTTTAATGCACTTCTGTTTTTAGAAGGTCAAATAATTAGTTTTCACTCAGATCTTTCTCTAGCTATAGATTCTTTGAAGGGCTCCCAGTCCCATTTCTTAAATCCTTTTGCATATTACGATTTTGGATGAGTAGATGATCTCAATATTATCCGTGGCTGTCCCTTACCAAAGTCTTTGTTCTAAGAACGTTGTAAAGGCCACATAGTTCCTTTTGTTTCTTGTTTTATTGTTTCCAATACTTACACCTTTTTTCCCACCATGACTCTATATCCTTATTGCCTTCTTCAGCCCACCATGGCATACACTATGTTAATTCCTAAGAAACATTGCTGGCAATGTGAGAGATCAACACAAACTACTTCACTATCATTTTAGAGGTATTAGTTACTTCCATTTTAATGAACTTCTAGGTATGATGCTGGATTTTCAATATTCTTTTGTGTTTCTGCACACATGTAGGGAAGGCAAAATTATACAATAGGAACTGAACACCTCTGATGCAATCTTCAGTCACGAAATTGCCACAGAAAATGATACTAAGGATCCCTGACAGGCACTTCTTTCTTTTGGTTCTTCTTTCTTTTGCAAGATGTTATAAACTGAGGATAGCCTGCACTATTTCCTCCTCCTTGAAAAGGCTAAAGCTGAATATATTATTGAAAGCCTGTACAACTTTGTATTAAAAACATGCCTTCAAAAAGATACAAAACTGAAAAGGGTTCCTTTCTGTCAAGGAGGACTACAGCTCCTGACTGTAGGATTCAGTGACCTAAAAATTTCTCAACAAAATGAGAGCATAATCCTAAAGTCTCTTTTTCTTTTCTCTTCTTTAATTGTAAAGCTATTTATTTTTCTGCAGAGACTGGTTAGAGGCACCAACCCAAATGTCAGCCTCCCACATGGATGCATATTTATCTGTAGACTTGGGGTCACTGCAACACATCCTGTGCTTAGCTCAGTTATTCAGCAGAAGCCATCTGCTTCAGCCCTGACCTCCCCTAGACTAAAAGTGGTCAGAGCTGGGACCAACACCTGTTTGGACAGCACATTCTGGAAGGCTCCACTACCTTACAAGTGTGAGAATTATTTGTGGATCGCTTTTCAGATGACAAGCTTTATTTAGTGATTGTAACTGACAATTCAGATATGTGCTTTTCATAATCTAAATCTTGAAGTGAATACAGAGCTTCTAGTTTTAAGATCTTCAGCTGCAGCTTAAAACAGTGCTACTTGTGAGTTTCTCCTTAAAAATTATAATTGAAGTGATCTTGTACTTCACTTTAATCCCTCACACAGCTGCAACATGACACTTAGTACATTTACTTTTTTGTTTCTTATTTAGGAAGAGACCTGAATTCCTGTGTTTATATATATAATAAAAGCATAAAGTAGTGGAAAAAAATATATGTAGGTCACTAAGAAAAGATCTACAGAGAATATGACTGGGAATTTTTTTTTCTCCCTTTTTTTATTTTTTTATTGGGCCATTCATCTAAGTAAGACTACTGGAACAAAGGCTGTTGAAGCAGTAAACTGGTCTCAAGAATCTATCAATTTAACTGGAGTGCACAGTCTCTTCCTAATGAATCAAACAGGAAAAACAAATTAAGTGACACACATTTTCTTACCTTTGAATACTCTAACACTGCATTTGTTTGAGCAATGCTTGAGGTAAGGATAAGGATAGATTTTGCCACTCTCTGACCAGGATCAGCTCCTTAGCTCTCACAGATCACATAAGGTCTTCATTTTCTCTTTCTGCCCTCTCATTTTCCCCAGATACCACAGTGTCCCAGGATGTGTTGCAGCCTGATGTGTTTCTGCCATGTGTCTCTTCACATTTCTCTGGTGGAGTTCTGAGAGGGAGTGAAGTAAAATCTGGCTCTGCAAAACGTATCCAATTTCTGGTGTCTTTGCCCAGGCAGATTGACTCAAACAAAGAAGAGGTCATGACCTTTCCATCTCATTCTTCCTCACTGCCATGACGTAGCCGAGCTCTCCTGTTCATCAGAGCATTTAAGTGTGTGTCTTTTGTTACATACATGCTTTTCTGAGTCCTAGACTCTATAATTATGGAAAAAAATCAACAATTGCTTAGAATACACTTGTGTTTTCCATAAATGTCAAAGGCATTTCCAACCCTGGATGAGTGCTCTTTAAAGTGTCAAATAAATCTAAAATAAATACACACTACTAGAATCCACAAAAAAA
>VZRX01016769.1:112-24042 GCA_013398075.1 Notiomystis cincta | reverse complement strand
AAAAAAAAAAAAACCACAAATACATTTGTCTTCAACTAGAGCAGTTACTCCAATAAAATCAACATTCTGGTTCTTTTGCTTGTCCTCAGAAAGTGATTTTTTTTCATTTGTGCAAACTTGGGAAATTAGCAGAAAAGGAACCATTCTTATGTGAATCTTACATTGTATCTTCCTTCTTCACATTCTTAGTCCATGTAGGTAACACAAAATAGGTCATTGAATGGACACTAAGGACCAGGCAGGACAGGGAAGGAGCTCTGCTTTATAAAATAAATAATTCTGTTTTACATTACCTATTCCTACAGGGAAAAAAAAAAACAACTCTCCCCACCCAGCCTCGCACAACATACTCAAAACCAAAGAACCCAAAACCCAAACCAAAACTAAACAAAAAACAACACCCAAATGAATTAGTGAATGGCTTTTATTTACATCTCAAAGGAAAAAAAAAAAAAAAAACAAACAAACCAACCAAAAAAAACCAAAAGCAGTAAGGTTTCACACCTTTGAGCCCTTAAATGCACTCTGTATGAAGTCACTATTGTCAATTTTGTGCTACAGTTTCACTACTGGAGGCACATGCTTTTAAATTTAAAATGTCTTCCATTTCCATATTTTCCTTTTTTCCACCCAAGGACACTGTATTACACAAAATATGGAAGGCATCTCACTGCTTTCAAGAGCTGAAAACTCAAAGAAATGAAGCTGTTGGTTACACTCATCCATTGGTGTTAAGAAGTCATATTGTGGTTATCCATTACTTGCCTTTTAGAAGCACTTAGCAACATAATCCTCATTAGATTCATAATAAGATTTTTTTCTAGCATAAGCACTGTATTCATTCTAAAGTTCAAAAGATCAACGCAGTAAACAAACCCTTTCAAATATTTTTAATTATCTCTGACTTCTAGAGGATTTCAAATGAATCAATACATTTAAGAAGTATGTAAAAGTGCTGCAAGTCCTATAGGCAAAAACAGTTATTAAAGACAAGCTAGCTTATATAAATTACACATAATTTTCATATACCTAATAGAAATAGCCTTCAGGCAAAAATACTCTCATGTTATTCCATAGAAAGTACTTAAACTAAAAGTAAGGATCATTAGGTGATAACTTAAAATAATTTTTTTTCTTAAAGTGATATTTCATTATGCCTAGTCACAGTAATATATCACACCTGTAACTTTACTTTCAAAGAAACTTCTTGAAAAGGAAAAATGTACAATAGTACCACATTAATAAAGGTCACTCACATCTCCATAAAGATAAATGTAGCAATTCAAGGGAATTCTTACCTTCTCTTACATGTACAACCCCAAGGATCTAATGACATACATAGACTAAATTGTGTTTAGTTGATTCAACAGAACCACATTACATGAATTTAAAGGTACCAGAAACCAGGAGCACAAGAAATCTTAGAGGGTGCTGGAAACATGAAATACATTCACTCTGCTGCAAAAGCTTATTGATGAGAAAAGACTCAAGATTTCAAATCTTGTTGTAGTACAGGGTCAAATACCACCACATAAGTTAACTGAGATTAAGCAATAATCAAATGGTATTTCCCCTTTATGAGAGCAGGGAAAAAATGGTCTTCAGTCAAGGTAGAATCAGTAAATAAGAAGACTACCAAACAATGAGGCAACAAAATATCAGCAGTGGGGTTACTTGAAGAGCCAGACTGCCCCTGAAGCACACTGAACATGCACAAAAGCCATGAGATAACCCAAAGGCAAGCTCCTCTACCTGTTTAAAATGTATCAGTCTCTTACCCACCAGGGCAATCAGCTGCAGCCTGGTGCTGCTCTGTTAGAAACTGATGGGAGATAGGGAACCAGCTGTAAAACCAGGCATAATCTTTGTGTGCACTGAGAACTGGGTGTCTGAGTCATTTTGTGGAATGATCTCATTTGCCACTAGTACCTCAATCACAGTAAAATAAAAATTCCCAAGGGAACAATTTCCTTTGACCCTTCAGTGAGAGCCTGGGAGGGGCCCATCTGCTGCCATAACAGGTGAATGACAGTTTTGCCTTCATGTTTCACTGTGATTCCCACCAGTCAAAGTAACTCAGCTGAGAAAAAAAAAAAGAAGGAACAGGGGTAATGATAGTCTTCCAAGAATCTAAATCCAGATGCACCAGCTTGGAAATTATAAAATGTTGCTTATCATGTCAACAGCAATGACAAGGCTGTTTGCACCACAGAAAGGTAGGTGGTGGGTTGGTGGGGAAACAGGAGGAAGCTAACCAGAGGTAGTCACACTCCACTTACCTCAGTGCTCTTCTCAGTTGTGGCTTTTAATCTTAGTTTTCTTGCTATATTCTAGCAAGTGTTTTTTTTTTTTTTTTCCCCTCCTGAATATAGCAAAACATGCAGTGAATAATCTGGGGTCATCCAGATCAAACAACTTCTGTAGGGTTGTGCAGTGGCTGAGGATACTTAAACCCTGACTGTAATGGATCTAGTGCTGGAAGAATAACCTGTGTAGTCAATCTGACATCTTTAGCCCGAAGTAAAGAAGAAGACTTTACCAAAGGATGTTCCAGAATCTCTTAGATATGTCATGTGGTGCACTAATGGCCTGATTACCACTTGTGTCTTGAAATAAAAAAATAGAAACACAAACAGAAGGCTACCTCTAAATCATGGCAGCATTACCTTTAAGATAATGCTACTTAGTTACTTAGTTCTACAGACCACTCTTCAGGACAATCCATTTGTCAGACTGGCAAAAGATAAAAACAAAGGATACAAACATTCCCCTCAGTAATGTTTTCAGAAGAGTTTCTATATCCTAGGATATTTATCTATATGTGTTGTTATTTATTTTCCTTTGAAAAGAGAATCCATTGCCTCATCTACCAAGACTACTGCATAAATTTCAGAAAGAGCATAAAAATTTTCTGAATACAGATCTGAAGAGATTCTAAAACCTAGTGGTTTCATATGTCTCAAAATAAAAAAAAAAATAAAAAAACATTTTGGCAGAAGGGAGTTATTCCCAGGAAGGTTTGGAGACTGTTTTCTGAAAGGCACATTGAATTGCTAACTAATTGCAGTCACATTATTTGCCATATCATCAATGGTGAGCATTTTATGGCTGGATGCAACTAGATTAATATCAATTAAAAAGATGAGGGCTTCCTTATCATGTATTTTTATTTAGTCTGACAGCTGCTTTCTGAATGGCACAGAAGAGTGCCTATGAAATAATAAACCAAGTGAATAAATAATAATAATAATCAGTACCCTCTCATATATTCTTTAGCTCTTTTATAGGTGATGTACTTCATAAAGGAGGCAGTTCAATGATAGAGTTTAAATTCTGCCAGTTGTCATGCTTGAAGTTCCATTCCAAAACTAAGCAATCTGTACTGTCTGTACTGAAACAGAGCATACTGAAAGCAGAAGAATGAGGAATTATTGCTAGAAATTACCAGGTATGAGTATAGATATATCACTGGAAAGCTGAAAAGAGGTTAAAAAAAGAAAGCAACAGGGAAACATAAGGAAGGATAGGAAATACTAGAGGAAGGCTGAAACTGCCTCTGCCTTTTTCATCTAGCACTTTCCTGTTTTTTGCTTTCCTGTGATTGCTCTACCTTTTGAGACCTTTGGGATAAATAATAGCCACTTACACAGCTTCTCTGTGTGTCCTGGAAAGTAAATAAACATTTAATCAACTCCAAATTTGTCAGAAAACATTAACATTGCTTTTATGATTAGGGCTGCACTTCAAAACACTTTCAGCAACTGAGACGATAAAGCACCACTGCCACTCACCAGGCAAGATATGCTTCAGCCTTGCATGAAGCTTCATCCCAATGCAGAGCTTGCCAATATGCTTATGCTGGATTGCTTTGCTAGGCAGGAATTCTTATGCTTTTGTTCCCACATTGTTTTGCTGAACTTTCAATTCTGGTTGACCTTGCTACTGACACCAACATTGCAACACTGGCAAGACAGGGAAGATGAACTACAAAGTATTTGCACAGTAGATAATAAACAAGGGAAGTTGTAGAATTCCCTAAGCTTGCACAGACATCTTCTGTATCAACTCCTTTTAAACACAAATGAAGTTGACAAGATTGATTCTTTGGCTGTCAATTAAATTTTTGGTTGTGGCTGCCTACTGAAATCCCCAGTAGAACATGCCAGCCTCTTGACAAGCAATCCAGAAGTTACTATAGAAAATCTTTTCAAACACATGGACTTTCTAGGGCTTTCTAGGGTTTTGCTCAGTTGATGTTTTGGGTTTGTTCTTTGTGTGTAGTTTGTTTTGGGGTTCAGGGTTTTTTATTTACTTTCTTGTGTAAAGAAACTTTTTTGTTTTGGGGTTCAGGGTTTTTTATTTACTTTCTTGTGTAAAGAAACTTTTTTGGGAAGGTAAGGGCATTTTTGCAGTTGGGTTTCTGGCAATATTAAAAGTATATTCTGCAAGGAAAAAAGCTGAAGAACTAAGTCCAGTATGACAGAAGTAGGAAGCTTCCTTGGGTTAATGCTAGAAAGGCAACCTTCCAGTACAGGTGGAATACCAAATACAGTGATGTCTTCTCA
The DNA here is from genome assembly GCA_013398075.1 of Notiomystis cincta. Taxonomy (NCBI): domain Eukaryota; kingdom Metazoa; phylum Chordata; class Aves; order Passeriformes; family Notiomystidae; genus Notiomystis; species Notiomystis cincta. The sequence continues at coordinate 19,477 of VZRX01016769.1, read as the reverse complement.
AGACATAAAGGAAACAAAGATTTCCCTCTCCATATAACTAAGCAGTGTGGTATGCAACTACTTAAAGAAAAGAACTATGGAATGCAAAAAAATAAGTAATTGAAGTAATTGTAAAACTTTGGTGCTGCTATTGCCATATTTTAATGTGACTTTGCTTGTTTATTTATAGAAAGCAACTGTGAAAATGCACTACCCATTTATCAATGTGCAGACTGTTTTATGACTCTCGAGTAAAAGAACATCCTAAGCTTAGCTAGTGAACAAATAAGCAAGCCTGGATTTCTTAGGGTCCATCATTTTTAACTGTCAGAATCATATAGGAAAGGTACTAAGACTTTCACACTTATCATACCTCTACCTTTTCAAAAATATGTACAAGTCTGCAACAAGCTGCTTAATTCCTTTCTCAGTATAGGCTTCATCTGTAGAAAGCAGCTTCAGTGCCTCTACCCTTAGCTGTTAAGTTGTATACTTCACTTTATTAATTAGAAATATTTTGGAGGCCATCACATGAGCAAAACTACTGTTTGGTGACAAATCTTTTGACAAAGCTCTCTATCTTTATATGCTTTAGCAGTTAGCTCCCTGAAATAATAAAATAACTATAAATCTCTTCCAGAATCTTTTAAAGGGTCATTAATAAGTGAGGTAATGTCATGCACAATGGTTCTCATCCTTATTGGGTGTGTTTCCAGTCTATGCAGGATCCTTACATCTCTTTTGAATCTAAGGTGTCCCAACAGCTAATTTTTTGGCTTTCCTTTAACCCTTCCTTTCAGTTCTCTTCACTGCTTCAAGAACTTAAACATAAATTTTTAAGGAAGAGTTCAAATGGTGGGTCTGCCTAACTTGCAGCTAAGGAAATGTTTTTCAATTCCTGTTCAAACGTTTTTGTTGGTTTTGGTTGTGGTTTTGTTTTTGTTTTTTAAACAAGCATTCCTGAAATTTGGTTTAACTCTTCTAAAAACTTTCAGTGACAAATTAAAAACTTGGAAGTAGGGATAAAGAATGTAAGGATTCTGCCTAAATTAAACAGTGATAGGTTAGGTAAGATTAGCTGAGCTCTAATCTAGTTAATCTGCTCTAATCAATGAGAGAAATAGGCACATATGAAATGTGTTTCATTTCATCATAAGGACGTGAGATGTTTGCCATTGCCTGATGTAGCTGCTTCTCTCCATTTGGTAAAAAAAGTGAGTGAGGTTTTTGGGGTGAGATGATTAGCTTTTAGCACTTAATGGGTGAAAAGAATCTCCGTTCACATGTCTGAAAAGGAAGAAAGTGTGACCCCAGCTGATAGAAATATGTTCCAGGAAACCCTGAATCTAAAATATGAGCTTCTTTCTCAATGCAGTTCAGTGCTATCAAGTGTGAGAGCTCGAAACACAAATTACATTGATTAAAAAATTAATTTACAACTTGTAACTGTACAGATCAAGTTGCCCTTTTTAAACATCGAAGAATTACGGAACAAAAACCCCTGATGTCATTTGTTCTACTGGCACATCTAAGTCTGCTGTGTATGAACTCCACACTGAACAGTCCACCCCAAGCTGTAACTCAGACTGATACCTTCAGTGGTTTCTCCTGCCAGCTAGATCTCTTGCCAGTGAGTTCTCTTCCACGAATTTGCCATTAATTTAGCTCTACTCCAGAAGTGCTATGATATGATACAAATGTATTACTAAGACTTCTAAAAGACAGTAATAAATAACAGAACAGCAATTAATTAAAATATGGGATCTTAACACTGAAAAAGGCAATGATTACTTTTGGCATGATCCCATAGTGTGCTGGAAATCTAACATTTGGAAAAGATACCAACATACTAAAAACAGGCAAGAGCTGCAACATTTATTTAGCAATTTTGAACATCAGAGAAAATAAAGCCAACGTGAAACAAACAGAGACACAGAATATCAAACATGAGAAGACAAGTCAAAATTAAAAATTTTATTTTTAAATAGTATTAATTTCCTATTCTTTGTGTTTGCAGAAAACTGCATAATCTAAAAGGAAAAGCTCTTCAGATGAAAATATTTATAAAATATGTAACCTCATGGATGTCATTATAGTCACAAAAATCTACACCAGTAAAGAATAAACCTATTCCCTTAAGGTCTGCAATTTAGATTTTGTATTTCCTGTAACCTTTTTGAATTGTCTTTCAGTTAGTATTCAGTAATCTCTACTGAAGTATCAGTAATTTAACACTCCTGAAAGGCTCTCAGACATGCACCTGGTCAGATATCTCCCCTCCCTCTCTTTAGAAATCCACAAAATTATGCAAAATCACCATGTAGGTATAAAGCAATACACATTCAGCTGAATGTTTGGTGCAATATGGGGGTAGAGTTCAGCTACATTTTTAATATAAGAAATCCTTCCAAAATCACAAAAGGTTGAATTTTGACAGGAAATGACAGCAATTTGTACTTAAGGCTGTAGAGTGATGTGAACTGCCTGCACCATGTTCCCTACACATAAGTTTATTCAACAGAAGATAGCAAACTGGGTCCAAAACCCAATTAAGAAAATACCACAAGAAAAATCCCACCTCTACAACTTTGTGCCATCACAACAGGCACAGCAAAATTGCCCAAGATGAAACAAATCTTTGAGAAACAACTATTCATCATGATTAAATAGGACTCCTTGAGATGGAAGGTAAGTATGCTGACAAAGTAATGCTAGGGAAGGAAAGCAGCTGTTCATGTTGCAACTCTTCTCTGATAGGGACACACATCCTGAAAGGCTGTTCTTTTATAAGGCTTAAACTCAGCAACAGCAAAAATACATGAATACACAGCAAGCCTGCTCTAGAGCAGAAAATCAAGCTAAAAAATGAAATCACAACACATTCCTTTTCTTTACTTGAAAAGTCGGGGAAATTAATGGTGAAATAATATTATCAAAGCCAGATCTAATATGAAACGGAATCTGACAAACCTGAAGTGATACATCAAGGCAAAGCAGAAACTAAATGGAGTTTCTTTGAAAACTGATGAAAATGTACAGTTTTTAGTGGCAGTGGTTGATCTTCAGAGATATCATCACCAGCTACTGAGCAATCCTGGTCTTATTCCATTTCCTGGTCCCAGCTCTCAGAAGTGTGATTTTTGTGACAGAGGAAGAGCTGACAAGACAAAATGAGCATTGAATCACCAATACTTTGTACACCAGCACTCTCACACAGGCTAAGATTGTGTCCTCAGCAACAAAAGTCAGTGGGGGTTTGGGCTGCTCTGCCTGAAGCTCTGCATCCTGTGGTCCTCACAAGTGACCTCTCCTTGCCAAAGGCTGCCAAAGTGGTGCTCAGCACAGCCCTCGATTCGTTCTCTCTTTAATTGTCTCTGCTTCCCTAAGCTCAGGCTTTGATGTATCTCACACTTCAGGGGCTGTAAGCAGACTCACACAGTTCTACAGTCTCTGCTCTGGCTCAAGGCGACTTCTTGCACACAGAGATTGTTTCTGTGACCATCAGGTTCCTTTATACTAGTAGGACAACTGAAAGAAACTTTAACGTCACTCAATCATGCTGGCTTCTTGCTACTTGCCTTTTACAGAAGTAGATTTATTTAGTTATTTGTCCCTCAGCTCCCCAAAGCAGGACATTAACCACTGTACGTGGAAACAAAAAGCCAAAACTTTTTCTGACTCATCATGAAAAAAAGGGATGGGCTGCACTTCAACAGGCTTCATAAATGAGGCATCACAGCACCTAAAGAGGAGGAAACTTCTATTTTACATGACTCAGACCAATCAGACTAACTTTTAAAAGTTCATTATTGCATTTGGTACTTTCAAATGTCACAGCATATGATTTGAGAGAATATCTCCAGCAGCCTCATCTACAGTCCTATCATATCTTCTGTTATGGCTTTTCCTATTCTTGCTCATATCCTTCAAGGCTGTGGGATTCAGTATCTACCAAAGGGAAAGCTGATAAAGTTAGGACATTTTCAAAAAGGAAAAAGGAATGTTCTTACAGCCTTGGTAATTGCAGGGAACCATAACATGGAAGATTTGAATTTAGATCTTGGGAAAGGGTATCTTACCTCTACCTAAGATAATATCTCTTAATCTTTGAAAAGAACAACATGAATAACATTCTACTTTACAATAAAAATAAAGGCACAGCAGCTCACTGTTCTTTTTAAGAAAACTATCCAGAAGCAGTAGTGCAAATAGTAGGAATAGACTTGGTTAATAATTTATTGAGCTTTCAGAAAGAAGTCTGAAAATCTCCTGCTAATATCCTTATGATCTCAAGTTTTGGTAAGAGAGACGTTGTACCAACTACCCTGCTGCTTGCCACTGTAATTCAAAGAGTTTTAGTACTTGTGCTCAGTTGAGGGAAAGTCTAGTTTTAATGTGAAACTTGCAGCAAATCAATATAATCTGCATTACAATACATGGTCTGATTCAAGTGACAGGATACTTTTTAATGATCTCCCACTGTGTATCACTTTTATGTTTGACTGTTGAAATGTTATTTCAGTACCAGTAATTTCACCTGGGAAAAAAAAAAAAGATTGCTTTTGTTTCTGCCAGTGTCAGCTGCTTTATTTCAGCATTGTCTATGTAACATTTCCAGTGAGTTCCACCTTCCCCACAGAGATAAAGGCAAAGATGTGTGTTAAGTTATGCTATTAATTTGATGTACATTAGATTATGCTATAATTTCTTAATGTATGCATCAAAAAACCCCAAGGAGGGAAAGATATCCAAACCCACAACACAAAAAAAGACAGAGCAACCCACAGATGGATGACAAAGTTTCTATCATTGCTACCTACATAGTACTCTCTTCCTTGGAACTAAAGCCTAATGACCAATAAGCATCTGCTCCTATTTCTTTTAGCAAAGTAGCAATTCCTTTCCAGACATTTTTATCATAAGATGCTAATGCTTCATATTATTCTTTGAAACCATACCAGAACTGACTACATAATTTCCCTAATCTATCCTCACTGAAGAGGAAGAACTAAAAATTAGAGAAGTGAAATAAATAAAACCATGTAGTAAGTTGTCAACATTTCCTGATGTTTTTTCATATTATGTATTTACTCATGATTCTATAATATGTCATCTTCTTACATGAAACATTTCTTCTTACACATAGAATAATATATTCAACAAAGTGGTTGAAAATCACTAGTTAGACATCAAGGTTTTGTCTGCACCTTAATTCATGCACCTCAAAATTAACTAAATTTGGGCAAAAAATATTTCTTTCTCTCAGAGATTCAGAAACAGCCATACAGGGCATTAGATAATATGGTCAACCACAAGGCCCATGGTCACCTAGACTTAGACTGTGATTTTCTTAACTCTTAGTTCTAGCCTACAGTAGAGATGTTAAGAACATTAAGAAAAGCCAAATGAGAGCAAAATTGACAATGACTCAAAGGAGGAGAAAGCACTAGTGGCAGTAGATCCTTGACCATATCACATTACAGCTCCACAATCTTCCTCCTTACAAATAGTCTGCAGTATCGTGAAGAGTTATAATCTGCACAAAAGAAGATAACAGTAGTAAGAATACAGAGAAGAATCTTAAAATACTTCTGAAATAAAAGGAAAAAAAGCACTGCCTGAGAAAGAAAAGATAAAAAAATCCAAGCCCCTTGAAAGACTAGTAAATTCTTGTTTTTCAGGAAATTTCTGATTCACTTTCAACATCATAACTTACTTGGTGATTGAGTATGAAAGCATATAGAGAATTAAACTAGTGGCTGCCGTGTTACTAATAATGTCCTCATGTCATAAGTATCAATGAAAAATCATTTGGAATCAAAGAATGAAACACCTATGGAGTCCTGTAGGAAAATATCATGAGTAGCCTGTGATCCTAGCTTTTTCAATGACCATGCTTTTCCAGCTGGCTGATCAGAAAGATGTACAGATCACGAAAGAACTCATCTCTCTGAATCTTTCCTTTTCTGTCTTTCATGAGCAAATAATTTTTCCATTTCAGTTTCCATAAGGGTGCTAATGGAAACCCATATTGGGCTAAACAAATGATTAAGGCTAATGGATTGCTAATGCACATTACTAGCAGAATTTTATGAAAGTCAAACTCTCAAATTCACATATGCACAAACAGTCGAATGTAGATGTGGAGAGTTCATTAAGAGCAGAGATTGATTTCTGTGCATGAATCTAAGGGAAGTTACTGGGAGGAAGAAAAGGAAGACAGTGACAGTGATGAAAACAGTCAAGATGGGCATGGCAAAAAGGCAGCTTTGATATTTATTTATACTAGTGTACTGCTGTGGAGTGACTTCTGTTCTACATCTGCATTTATCTACTTCCAGTGTAATGCTGACCAAAAGTTTAGTTATATCCTGCTGTTAGTATTAGAAAAACATGAGATGATCTCAGGTGTCTGTATGGAGCTGCAGAGATATTCTGCTGATTTGTCTTGAAAACCAGAATATATCATTCCTATTCGCTTCAGTAGGATAAAAGTTAAAGAATCTGTAGGGATTTCAAGCACAGTATTTTGTAGAGAAAATACAGACTCGCAGACAGCTCTGGGAGCTTTCAAATGAACCAGTTCTGCTTGGTAGTTAAAGTTGTGTTTAAATCAGTCCTGAAAAAGATTTCCAAAAATGGAAAGAAGGGGCATTTCTGGAAAGGCCATAGAAAGTATTTATCACAGTAGCTTTTGAAAGATACCTATTGTTCTGTCACTGGAAAAAAAAACAACATTTATTGCTAAATCACCTCTCTGGATCAAGCATGTATTTTATGGTAACCACTTGCCCATTCTGAAGTAGTAATTAACCAAGAAATATAATTGACACCTTGTGTTAGGTATAATGGACAGAATAATTGAACAAAACAAATTACTTCAAAACTGGAAAAAATAATCAGCATTTCTATACCATTTTTTCCTGACAAGAAGATAGCAGGAGGAGTTATTGACTGCACAGGTGCCCTTTAACCCTTTGGTTATGCTTGATACTTTACCCATTTCATCAGCTCCTGCTGAAATACCAACTGGGCATACTTTTTTTTTTTTTTTAATGTTAACAAAATTCCCAGTGAAAAGTCCACACAGTAAAGTTTTCAATCTGACAAGAGTATATTGGAAATTCTACAAATATTTCAACAGCATGCACTAAAATATATATATCACAAACAGTGAAGCATATATTTTCTTTGGAATATGCATGCAATATCTGTTGAACCATTCAATGTTTAACACACCCTAACTTTCTCTCTCACTTTGCTGCTGTGTTTAGACAATATGATGAGAGACATTAACAAGATTAATTCCTATCACGTTATGTTTGTGTCATAGTTTTATGTCATTAAGGTGTAGGCGGGTTATATTTAATTTATTGAGCTCTTAAAAAATAAATTCCAAGCATTTTTTTAAATATGTAAAGAGAAAAGGAGATACAGTCTTAATGAATAATGTCATTTTAGTCTTCAAGGTATGGTTCATGGATTTGACCATTTTTAATTGCTTGGTGGTATAAAATCACTCTGCAAATGCAGGGTCCAATCTCTTAAGAGAAGGACAACTATTTTTGGGAATCAGAAGCAGCTTAATCTTTATGTCAAATTCACCTTTGTCATCTCCATAAGCTGAGAATTCTTACCATCTTATTTTCCTAGTGCAAATGAGTTTGTGGCCTCTTTTTAAATTAATAACTCATTCTGGTTTTATTATTTCCCAGAAATGACCCTTAGTTATAGAATCACAGAATCACAGAACCATAGAAAGGTTTGATTTAGAAGGGATAGTCTAATTTCAACCCCTCTGCCATGGGTAGGGAGACCTTCTACTTGTCCAGGATGCTCAGAGCCTCATCTGGCCTGGAACACTTCCAGGATGGTCCTCCACTACTTCTTTGAGCAACTTTTTCCAGTGCCTCATCCTCCTCACAATCAAGAATTTCTTCCTAAAATCCAATCTAAATCTGCCCTCTTTCAGCTTAAATCCCTTAGTCCCTCTTATCCTTAGAGCAATGCACAAATACTGGTCAGGTTTTACCCAAAACAGATGAAAATCTCTGAAATGTGAGCTAGAAAGGCATTTCTTTGTTTTCTAAGGTGTAACTCTTCTAAGTATATGACATATAACCTCTCCCTTATAATGGTCTATTAAGATATGCTGCACAGTTCCTGAACATATCCTGTGTTTATTTCAATTTTATGTTTCTTTTTTAATGATTAGAGGATAATCTTGCCTTCCATTTGGGAAAAATTCTCTTGCGAAGTTACACAAATTGTTATGAGATTTTTATTAAACTCCTTGGATAATATATATTGTTTGCTCCTAATTATCTTTTAACAGAGCAGCATTTTCTTATAGGATACTCAGTAACAGTAATAAGGTACAGGCTTTGTCCCAGCTGTGTCTTCTATAATAGCCATCATCTGTTTGGACATCTAATCCTGTGTTTTTTCAGAAGTCTCTGTTTGTTCCAGAGAGACCCTTTAACATATCTCTTTGCCTCTGACCCAGAGGCTGTTGTACTAGTGCCCATCTGACCTTCTTGCTGAGGTTTGTGCCATAGTTCCCACAGCAGTGTTAAGTTCAGAAGTCATCAGATGTGATTTTATGTGGCTCAAGAATTTCACCTGAATACCCATTAGAGCAGTCTAACTAGCACTTTGATGGCAGTCTACTGGTTTTGATACGATGTCTCCCGGCAGGATAAAGTTATTTGACCTTATAGCTCCTGTGATTTGACTCAAATGCCAAACCAAATCATTTAAATTTAAAACCCAGTCCTAATTACAGAGATGGATAGTTGAGGAAGAGGGTGAAATCCTACTATGACTACAGGCAGCATGTTCAGACTCTGAGATTTTTGAACATGATGCTTTTCTTTTGATAGAAAATGCTTAAAGATTGGTACAACAACCTTCCCAAAAGCAGAAGATGGTGTTTCCAGACACTGGGCACACTCATGTTTTCTGAATAGGGTGGATTAACTGCAGCCTATTAAAGGAGAGCTTGGGTCACGGTAATTGAACCTTCTGTAAAGTTTTATTGAAGTTTTAGGGGGTTGGGTTTTTTTCCTTTCTCTGTAGGTAAATGTTTTTTATTGTCGAATTCTGAAAGATTTGAAAGGATAAGAGATCTACAAAGTGAAAGGAATGTGAACCTTAAAACTGAAGCTGAGAATAGAAATTTCCATCTTTCCCTGGAATAATATGATAATTTGTTTTTTTTTTTTAAAGATTCATGATTCAATGTGCCAGACATACAAAGAAAAAAAAAAGTAAAAAGTTCACGACTTCTTCATAAATTCTGTTGTAGATATAACAAAGATAGAAAAAAACAGATGAGATGAAACTGAATAAAAGGTCTTAAAGAAATACATTCTGGCATGATCATTCAGAAGTCAACCAGTTCTTTCCCCATATGTCTTGCACATATGATTATCTGACCTCTGCTAACCTGGAGACTAAGAACTCAACATAAAACTTACAAAATAGCATTTCCATATGCTCCTGTTAAGGTTATCTATCTATCTATCTATCTGTCTATCTATCTATCTATCTATCTATCTATCTATCTATCTATCTATCTATCTATCTATCTATCTATCTATCTATCTATCTATCTATCTATCTAATCTATCTATCTATCTATCTATCTATCTATCTGTCTCTCTGTCTATATATTACCTAACTTGTGCTCTGTTCTCTGCTGTAGGCAAAAGCAAATATTGCAGAGTCACTATAAAACTTACAGGTCACTCAAGTCCTACTTGAAACAATATAAGGACAAAACTCACTCCAGTTTAATGGCAGGAATTTTGGTAAGAAAATGCAGACCAGAATGCACATTAGTGATAAAATTATGTGGCTCATTAATTGTAATAGTTCCATTTCTATATATTGTTATTGGAAAACTAAGGCCACAACATTTAACTTTTCTATCCTGTTTTCACAGATCACTTTTAGAAAAGAACTTAAAAACAAACAAAACAAACAAAACAAACAAAACAACAAAACCACTGTGACTGCATCAGAATATCTACAATTTCTCAGACTGAAAACCTGAAGATAGGGTTCTGTTTGCAGCTCAGCAATATTGTGCAAGTTTTTATGTCAAAAGTTCACTATTTGGCACCTCCTCCCCACTCCAAGCTTTGGAGTTTCCTGACAAGCTTGTTAAAGTATACCAATAAATTAAGCAACTTTTTCAAATGTTCCCATGCTCCAACACACCATGTAGAGAACTGAACTGTAACCTCCCTGAGCCAAGATGTTACAACCATTCTAGGTACACTGCTCGAAGAAAATTGCTGTTCCCTTGTCAAATTGAATGATGTCGCCACTCCTTGCTCTTCTTTTTATTAATCTTTTCTTTTTTGACTTCAGTAGTATTTACAAGTTCTTTCAGTCTCATACAATCTCAAAACACAATTAGCAAATTGCATGCCTCTTCAAGAGCATTAACAACAGTGTTGGCTGTCCCTAGGTACCAGGTGGCACAGGAAGGGAGAAGGGAAGGACTGCTGAAATCTGTCTTTTCAACTGTCAAATTGCATGTACAGCTTTGAGATCACTGCTGTACACCAGCTGGCAAATACAGAATGAGAGAGAAGCAGAGCTTTACTCCACAAAAATACCTAGGTTTCAAAATCTTTCTACATTCAGCACAGGAACTAACCCAAAATCTAAAATAAGCTAAGGCAAAAATACTTAGCAGAAAATAGTCTTGAGATCTGCACACCTTCTTGACACCTGTGAGTCCAAGCTTTAAATTAAGCACAGCAGAGACACTAACCTGAGTTTCATCTCCTATGGAAGTGTTTCAGCACAAGCTATCGCAGGAAGAAGAATCTTGGTAGGACAGTGTGGGTGCTTGTACATGGTTCACTCTACAAACTTCACAAAAAATGTAATTCTGACAACACTTTTTGTCAGAAAAAAAAAGGGTTCTTCTCTGAAAAATCATTTTGGCAGAAAAGGTCTGTACAGATTTATTGCTGATATTCCCAAGCCACAACTTATTATCTAGTCAATGCTGCCGGACACATTGCAGGAAATTCACAACCATTCACTCAGGCAGTCTGGTTTCTAAAGCAAAATTTTGGAAATCTCTCCCTTTTTCACTCCTAGCCTAATATTCAAAGAAACAATTCTACAATGTCTTCATCACCTTGTTAATTTTGCAGGTGATCCTGAGACACACGGATTCTATTAATGGCAATTCCAAAATGCCTTCCAAATGTGACTGGAAGCCCAGTTCTTTCTTCTTTTTAACCAATCCATACTCCATGTCTTTTCCCTCAAGATTTTCAAAGTATGTGAAAATGCTGATTAAGTTTTGTTTTTTTTCTAATTTACTGGGGACAGAGTTTAATGCCACTGCTTTGTGAACAGGTTCAGATTTCTTTGTCTTGCATTTTAAGTAAGTTCATAAAACTGCCAATATGTGCTGATGAGAATTATACTCCAGAATCTAATGGTGACTTGATTCAATTATCTTCTTGGCAGCTCTGGGTGAGTCATAGGATTGTAATTCATGAACAGGGAGAAACAAATCTGATGTATGGCTGGAGCTCAGTAGCGTGCTGCCATTTTCAAAATCAATAGGTCTGGGAAGGCAAAGATGAATCAGAGAAAGAATAAAGTAATGATCAGTAATTCTTAAAGTAAAATAAGAATGAACACAAACTACTCTGTATAAGTCCACAAGTTGTGCACATGGCAGAAATAGAAACAGAAATACATCAGTGAATCTTTGTGCACAGCCCAAAGAAGAAAAGTTCTTCAGACTTCACTTGTATAAAATGCAGTGACTCATTGTGATGCTGAATCTCAACTCCCCTTCAACTGACTGACCCTCCTCAACTACTTCTTCCAATCCATTGTCCATTTGACTATAGTAGGAGAGGAATGGATGAAGAGAAACAGAGTGGAGGCAGGGGGAAGTATGAACAGGAAGCAGGAATGGCAATAATGTCTCCAGCTTACACAGGTCTGACCAGTTATGACTGTCCTCCCCACCAGGTCAGTCTGTCTGACTGAATCACTCACACTCTCAACATGGGCAGCTCTACCTACATATCTCCAGCATTTTCCTGTGGTCCCCTGCAGCCTCAGAACCACCTGTTCCAAGGAGACCTCCAGCGCCAGCTCTCCTTCAGGTGTGGTCCAATGACCTGGCATTTTCCAGGCCACCCGCATTCCCTGATCAATGAACCTTCCCCATTTCATTACTTTAAGGAGAAGTGCACTGCAAAGGGTGTTTCACCTGCAAAGATTATCTCTAAGAGAAGTTTCTTCCCTGTGCAAAAAAAATATTCTTTTAGTAAAATTACACAAAATTTCATAGCTGAAGAATTTAGAGATAGTTTTGGTGTTTACATATGCTACAGGAGTACACAAACAAAAGTAGTTTGAAACTAGGCACAGACTGAGGACTTTTAATGTGAGATTCCTGTACATGTTATTTTTTCTTGTATTTGTTAATAGAGAATTCTCAGAAAGCCATTCTAAAGAGGGATTGATTTAAGTGATATTGGAAATACAACTCCATCTCTTTTATTGGAGGTGCTTACAAAACAATAGGGGATTAACAGAGCTGGGAGATGGGGTACAGAGTGATTTTTTCCATGCAGTTGAAGGAAGAATCAGTGTTGGAACAAAGAACAGATTAGCAAAATGTACGTTGCTAGGATGAAAGGTTTTCCATGCACTTTCTACTGATGTGTGTTCTACTGAGAGGCATTTTGAAATGTGGCTTACATTGACACAGTAGGCTTCACACTGAACACACAATGACTTTCTTTGTTTGCCTCACAAATAGCAATAGAATTAACTTCTAAAAGTTGCTGTGCACAAGATTATGGAGGTTTCTGAGCAATACATTCAATATACAATGAATGAAAGTGACGCACAAGGGCTTTCATAGTTAACAAAGTCACGATGAAATCTGTGTCATCTGACTTCAAAACTCTATAAATAATTCGGTTAAATCTGAACTAGATACTCCATGATGCCTTTGGTGAGTGGAAACAAATAGGTTTATCCTGTGGACAATTCATCTCAACATAAGACAGAAGTCTGAACTGGACAGACATTTCCAAAGAACAATTTGCTTTTTCATGCTCCATTGCACCTGTAAGTAATTTTACTTTGATGGGTCATCTTTAAATATGTAGTAGCACTATTTCACATGCCACTTCCTAGGGAAAGGGATATTTTGTGTTTTCTTCATCCTCTCTTCAGAAAATCTTTGTAATAATACACTTCAGAAGGTAGGCATCGTCATGAAGGATATGAACCCACCATCTCTCTCCCTATGAGATACAGACTTAGAATTCTGATGACTAAAATGTCATTATTTTTATCTCTTCCACTTTCAGTGACTTTCAGCTCATTTTAGGGGGAAAAGCTCTCAAGATGAATATAGGAGAAACTATCTTATTTCTTTTCTTTATATTTTTTTTTGCAGAGATGATTGTGTTACATATTTTTAAAGAGGGTAATTCTATAAAGCTCTAGACTGCAAGAGTCTGATGCAGTACAACAGTTTCAATAAAGGTAAAATCAGTGCAGCCTGTGGCTGATTTGATGGTTCTGGAAAAGCCTGTTCAAGGACTGAGAAGAGACAACATTACTCATCTCTACCAAGTCAATGCCCATTATGCCACTAGTAACAAACTACACACTGGATTAGGAACCAATCAGATATTTACAATGTTGCCTCTTAATAAACTCTTCTGTGAATGACTAATAGAAAAGGTTTTTATGTTGGTGCATCTAATAGCCCTTTTGTATACAGTGGAACATCAACAAATTAGTCAGCTAACGAAACATCATTACACTACATCGTAAAAACAAAATGAAAGGCATACATAAAGTCTGACAGTGTTGTTATTCCCAATTGATGGTTCTGTATCTAACTTTGACATCCATGCTGAAATTACAGCAAACTCTTCATTTGCAACACACTCATCTCAAATATCTTAAACAGATTGTTGCAGTTTAACAACTCTTAATTAAATTCTCCAACTTGAATGCTAGCTTTCTTATTTAGGCACAGTTACTCTCCAAACTCATCCATTCTTCATTTGTAAGAAACATTTTTCTTTGAACTTGCACATGAAATTCAGGTATTTACAATATACTTACTGAAATGACCTATCTCTTTTCCCTTGCAAAAAGATTTGGTTTGTGATGGAGTTTGATTTTGCTTTCAGGGACTTGGTAGACATAAGCTCTTATTAAAGAACAATACCCTCTTCTCAGTCACCAGAATATAGGCTGTTTTTTTGCTCATTAGTCTTGTCAGACTCAGAATTCTTATCACTTTTATTCTTCAGACATAATTTCTTGAGCATCTGGATGTAGCTAACTGAATATAAGAGAAGTTAAATGAAACTATGAAAATAGAAGCTTTGATCTTCTGCTCCCACACTGCTCAGGAGCACTACTGAGGTCTTCATAATATTGTGCATTTTCTCCCCTTTTTACTGGAGAAATAACTTCTTTAAACTAACTTCTATTTGCTACCAGCTTTTAGAACACAGAAACAACCATATTATGACTTCTGAAGAACTAACAAGGCCTTTCATTTCTCCCAGTCTTGTCTCCACGCTACCCACCTGTTTTTCTTCCCCATCATGGACTGATGGCTAGATTCACCCTCCACTTTGGCATGTCCTTCTTCTCAACACCCTGATTTTTCTGCATATCTACACAGCATTTCTCTCCCCCATTAATGCAGAAAACTGGTCCTGCCCTCTCCCTGTTCACCTCTGGCCTGGAAAGAGATGAAAGAGGCTTATTAAAAATATGGCCTCAGTGGTTTGCATGTCAGGCACCTCAGTGATCATGTCCAGGACTGAAACTGGGAAGTTAAACAGAAGGCAAACAGTGTTGAGTGGTGCCAGTAACTGCAGGCAAAACAGACTCACTCCCAATATCATTCCTGTCCTTTCTGATCCCCAGCTTGGAAACTTTCCCCTACCAGCACTTGAAAGCCTAATAGCATCAGATTCCTAAAGTTTATAGAATATGCTGAATTTGAAGGAACCCACGAGAATCATCAAGTCCAACTCCTGGCTCTGCACAGGACACCCCAAGAGTCACACCATGTGCCTGAGAGCATTGTCCAAATGCTTCTTGAACTCTGTCAGGCTGGTGCTGTGGTCACTTCCCTGGGGAGTCTGTTCCAGTGCCCAACAGCCCTCTGGGGGTAAAACCTTTTCCTGATATCCATCTGAAAACTCCCCCACCTCATGCCATTTTCACCTGTCCATGGTCATGAGACTGAAGAAATCAGTACCTGCCCCTCTGCTTCTCCTCATGAGAATGTTGAAGACCCTAATGAGGTCTCCCCTCAGCCTCTTCTCCAAGCTTCTCTCTCTCCTCAGCCACTCCTCATAAGGCTCCTCCTCCAGACCCTTCACCAGCTTCATGGCCCTCCTTTGGACACTCTCCAATAGCTTACTGTCTTTTTTATATTGTGGCAACCCAAATTGCCCCCAGCCCTCAAGGTGAGACCACCCCAGCTCAGAGCAGAGCGGGACAATCCCCTTCCTTGCCTGGCTGGTGATGCTGTGCCTGATGCCCCCCAGGACAGGGTTGGCCCTCCTGGCTCCAGGGCACTGCTGGCTCATGGTCAATTTGCCATTGACCAGGACCCCCAGGTCCCTTTCCATGGGACTGCTCTCCACTCTCTCATTCCCCACTCTATACACACAGCCAGGGTTGCCCCATCCTGGGTGCAGAATCCAGCACTCACCAGCCCTCTACTTTGTCAAGGTATCTCTGCAGGGCTTTATTCATGTATGAAATGTTAAATCATGTAAATCTTTTCTTTCATGAGGCTCTATATTCAGTTAGTCATATTTAGCTGTGTAAAAATGTCAATTTGGGTCAGACAGCCTAAAAAATCACAAAATACCTAACAAAAAACCTAAACCCTATCTGCCTAAATCAATAAGGGTTTCTGTACTCCAAAACAACATTTGAAGCCTCCCATAGTGTGAAGCAACTGCTTTTTCTATTGAAAGAAGATCATTTTACTATTCTTTCTTTAAAATGTGATGTGGGCATGTGGACTCCTCACAGCACCCACATTAAAACAGAGCTTGTTGGCTTCAAAGGAGCTATTATACAGTCAGTAAGTTCAATGATCTGCAAAGCAATAAAGAGCTCCTTCTGTAGCCCTCACGGCCTATTGAGTAAATAGTAAGCATTTAAGAAAACTCCATAATTACATGTTTACACACTGGAGCCATTATGGGCAATCTAAAAAAAAAAAAAATATGTAGTTTTTTTTTAAAAAATCCTTAATCAAAAATTTTACATGGTTATAACTCCTTTACAGCCTCTTAGGGTACAGAACAGAAAGACTGAAAAGATCACAGTTACAGTCTGCGATGACAGAATAAGATGTCAGCTGAATATTTTAGATCTTAAAGTCTAATATTTTAAATTAAATACATTCTGCATTTCAGATGTGCCAAATGGCAAAGAATTGGTAAAGAATTAAATAGCCTGATGCTTTTAGCTAAGTCAACAAGGAACCCCTATGGTTGTGTTCTTGTAGACCTGTGTCCTGGACTCATTTCCCTGTCTGTGAAGCACATTTCCATGTTCAGAGCTACAACCTTGGTCAAACAGAAACTTTGGTTGCAAAACCAGCCAGCTTAATTCCTGCCTTATGTAGAAATTTAAATTTGAGGATTTAGGAGACTGTATCATATAGATGGAACATGCCCTGAAATTGAATTTGTATTAGCTTGACACAGTGGTCCATGGGTAAAATACAGAGCAAAAAAAAAGAACAGCATCCATTGAGAATGGGACCGACCACATATTTTTCACATGTTGAAGACATATAGAGCAAAAAAGCAATGTAGAATTGATACTCATCACTCACATGCCTTCAAAGAACCATTTTCAAACAATTTGCATCAGAGAAAATGTTTCTTATACATGCTTGTACACTGCATGCTGTAAAAGTGACAGACTACTCAGGTAAGAATAATTTAAAGTAGCATTTCTGTTCCTTTCTTTGTATTTTGTTCTAATTAAACTATCATTTTTCATATTCTTAACACAACAACAAAAGCCTTTTTGCCAGCTGAAGAGAACATTTCATGTTTTATAGGAACACAGAAAAATCCTAAAGAAAACATGAGTGAAATGCTCCTAGAAAAACTGTGGTTTGGGATCAAAGACACCCTTCTAACTTGCAAATACTAGCACACATACTGGGTAGAATTCAGTTTAATCTTCATAGGAGTAAGAAAAAAAGATTTCTTCCCAACAATTAATGGTTTAATTATGGGTCATCTAGCATTGCAATAATTCAGGTACTTTGGCAATCATAGTAGGCTTCTACCTAAACTTGCAACACGATGTATCTTTGGAAATTGCTTAGGAACACATTTACAGTCACAGGTTACAAGCAGTGCATTCAACCTATTGCTCCTCTGCAACATTACAATTGCCTTAATAATTTTGACAGAAGTCTATGCAGACCAATTAAAGTAATGACATTCAAATGAGCACCTACTTAGGACAGCTTCACATTAATTTAAGACATTGAATAGTAACATTTGCATTCCAGATGCTGAGAGACTTAAAATGTCAGGCAGCAGTGATGTTTAATGTACAACACAAATGCATGTGCCTACTATCACATCAGATACTGTGTCATAATTACCACACGCCATTAAATAACAGAAGCCTGTAACAACCATGGATAATCTATAATAACATGAAAACAAAGATTGATGGGAAAGGTAGAATTCTAGCCAGGACACTGACACTTAACAATGAAATTCTCTGCCATTGAGTAGCACTGTCAGTTGTACATCACTGCTTGACAAATACACAGGAGAAGTAGGAATAAAATTCACATTGGTATTAAAATGCAGTTTAACCAGAATTTCTGTTTAAATTGGTGTGTAGCATGGATGTAGTAGGTCATATTACCTTGACAGTAATTTTTTTAGTACATCATGTGTTTTCTAAAGGTCATTTTTATAATGAATGAGGATACTCTCTTTCAGTGTATCTTTATTTGCACAGCTCTTCCTACCATTTAGATGCCTATGCAGATAACAGTAGCACACAAGACAGCAAAAATATCAATGTGCATTAAATAACAGAGATGTGTTATTTAAGCATTTAACTCTTGGTGAAATCAGTATTATGTCAGCATTTAAATACCTTTAAAAACTGATTGTGAGAAAGTTGTCCTTACTCAACAGGTCCCTCCTGCTTAAGTAGTCAGCATCATGACTGCTCTCTCTATCAACAAACTGCAGTCTGCACCACAGCTCAGTCCCATGAATTCTGGAAAGACATCTGTCTTTACTCTTTCTCATCATCCTTCCATTTTCTGCACTAAACTCTGTTACTAAACTCCTCCAGCAGAAACATTCTACCAATAGCTTCATGCTGTTTGATGCTTTTTTCAGGTAGGAATCAGATGCAGTCATCCCAGCCCAGCTTTTGGCAGCAAACTAGCCATAAGGCAGGCCACAGCTTTCCACTGGGAATTGTTAAAGAAATACCACTGCAGAACCAGGGTGCAGCACAGTATTACATTTCACATGCACTAGTGCAGTATGTAGTCAACCGAGATGAAAATGAAAACTGCACTTTAGTCCTATGAAACCTCCCAAGCTAACACAGACAGCACAAACTTTTCATTCCTGAGTCAACAGAACAGCTTGCTAACTCTGACCTGATGCAAATATGAAGGCCCTGAACACATGATTCACCTGGAAAACCTTTTAATGGTATATACAACCCATGGTCAGAATCTCAGTCCTTAGTCCCACATATGCTGGTAGATAGTTAAAGATGCATTAAAAAATATAATACTGCTTTACTTTTAAAGTGTGCACTTATGAGAATCAAAAAGATGATACAAAATGATAACTTGTTATGTAATTTTGAGAGAATTGCTTTTCAAGTCAGAACCACATAAAATTCAACACTCACAGCACAGGAAGGCTGGAAGTAACACAGAAGTTTTATACTTTGATTTATTATAGTTATTTTAGAAAGTGGTTTAATTGTCAATAAGGTAGTACTCTTGATTATAGAATCATAGAATATTTTGAATTGGAAGGGACCCACAAGAATCATCAAGTCCAGCTCTTAGACCTGCACAGCACCATCCCCAATAATCACACCATGTGCCTGAGAGCACTGTCCAAACTCTTCTTGAACTCTGTCAGGCTTGGCACTATGATCACTTCCCTGGGGAGCCTGTTCCAGTACTCAGCCACCCTCTGGGTGAAAAACATTTTTCTGATATCCAATATAAACCTTCCCTGACACAACTTCAAGCCATTCCCTTGGGTCTTGTACTGGTCACCACAGAGGAGAGATCAGTGCCTGCCCCTC
>VZRX01016768.1:33411-60224 GCA_013398075.1 Notiomystis cincta | reverse complement strand
TATTAATTATTTTATATTTAATGTTTTTATTAAATTCCAATATATAAGGTATAAATGGTTATTTCATACTCAGCACTGGAGCTGAAATGCAGTCAGTTTTCAAGTGTTGCTCATAGCAGTTTCTTCTGACCCCAGTTCCAATAAAATGAGTGAAGTGCTGATTTGAAGCCGTGTTAACAGAGAGAATGGTCAAATTAATTTATTCCTTCATAATAATGTGAAAATACTATGAACTGAAGCCTGGAAAGTATCTAGTTGGAAGGGGAGGGTAGAGAAGCAAAGTAAATATATAAAGATGAAAAGGAGGAGTAGTAAAAATATTAAGATAGGTAAAAAGAAAAGGAAAATAAAAGATTGTTAGTTGACTGTAGTAGGAAAAACATTGATGTACATACAGGCTGGGGAACGAGAGGCTGGAGAGAGCACTGTGGAAAGGGAGCTGGGGGTCCTGGTCCATGGCAGCTGAATTTGAGTCACTGTGCCCTGGCAGCCAGGAGGGACAGCCCTGTCCTGGGGGCATCAGGCACAGCAGCGCCAGCCGGGCGAGGGAGGGGATTGTGCTGCTCTGCTCTGGGCTGGGGCGGCCTCACCTCCAGTGCTGGGGGCAGCTCTGGGTGACACAAGGTGAGAAAGACATGGAGCTGTTAGAGAGTGTCCAAGGAGGGCAATAAAAATGGTGAAGCCATGTGAGGAGCGGCTGAGGTTGCTTGGTCTGTACAGCCTGGAGAAGAAGAGACTGAGGGGAGACCTCATTGCAGTCTACAACTCCCTCATGAGGGGAAGAGGGCACAGGCACTGATCTCTTCTTTGTGGTGACCAATGACAGGACCTGAGGGAATGGCCTGAAGCTGAGTCATAGCAAATTTAGGTTTGGTATTAGGAAAAGGTTCTTCACCCAGAGAGTGGTTGGGCATGGAAACGGGCTCCCCAGAGAAGTGGACACAGCACTAAGGCTGACAGAGTTCAAGAAGTGTTTGGACATTGCTCTTAAGCACATGGTATGACCCCTGTGCAGGGCCAGGAGTTGGAGTCAATGATCTTGATGGGTCCCTTCCAACTCAGGATATCCTGTGACTCTATGAAGATTTGATAACATGTGGTAAAAGAAGAGAATGCAACAGCAAAAAAACCCCAGCAGTTTTGGTTCTCTGCTGATGCAGTGTGCATCTTCTTCAGACTGCCAAAAATGGCTATGCTGGACACAGTGATACTGTGTAGTGTTCTGCCATATTTTTCTAGCCAGCGTAGATCTCCTTTCAGTGTTAAATAACATCAGCCACATTCCCTTAGGAGACAAGAGTGGGTCTTTATCATAATTTTTTCTTTATGTAGCTCAGCAAGCCACTATTCCCTCAGCTGTCAGCATCTATCACCAAAGAAACAGCATATACTCCTCTGCTTCTCTGATAATCCATCTCAAAGTTCCTCTCCTTGTGTCACTGAGTGCTGCCAGAGATGTATTCTGTGCTTTTGAATCTGGGAAAACTACAAATGCTGCTTTGTGGTGAAAGCCCCAGAATTTCTTTTTCATACTGGAGTTCCATCCCCAGCTACACCTTCATCATATGCATGTAGCACTGTAAGAGATTCTTGTAAAGATACGTTTTCTGAGAGTACCATGGTTTTGTGAGGGGTGTTACTCAGTTTTTTTTGACACATCCTCTGTGGAACTGTTTTACCAAATGGTGTTTGACATACATTCATATACAGAAGAGTTTCGGGAAAGGGAGGAGGTGTTGCGTTTTAATTCTTGTTTAGGAAGAAGAGGTCAGAGATTACTACTGCCCCATTTATGGGATCTGCTGTTTCTGAAATCCTTCAGAGATGGTGTTCCTATTCAAAGATTTAAGTGTCTCTCCCAGCCCTTTACCTTTTCTCCCTTAGTCTGTGCTTCTAGATTTATCTCTGAAAGTAATGGCAGCACCATGGTATGAAGCACTTAGGGAACTAAGCATCCTAATTAATATCTGGGGAGCAAAACTCCCTTTTATTCCTTTGCCATACCTTTTTCTTGTCGAATCAGATTGATTTTTGCTTTTAAAGTTATTTCTAAACACAATTGTTGCCTTCCGTATTACAGTACCTCTCTTCTGGCCCTTTAGCCCTTTTTTGCCATGTAGTGATGAGAAGGGCTGGTGGGAGTTGTGGTTATTGGAAGCTGTCTGGAGTACAGTGACTGTGAAATAACAATTTTCAATATTTGATGAAAGAAGGAGGGGCATCAACAAAACTTCTGTGCTGGACTTCAAGAGGGCAGACTTCAGCCTATCCAGGATGCTGATTTGGAGAGTACCTGGGGAAACAGCACTTACAGGGTCCAGGAAGGATGGACACGCTTCAGGAAAGAAATCTTGAAGGCACAGGACTTGACTGTCTGTGTGTGCTGAAAATTGAGCCAGTGGGGAAAAGGACCGGCCTTGGATGGGCAGGGAGCTTTTGCAGGAACTCAGGGAAAAGAGGGTATGTCGTCTTTGGAAAACAGGGCAGGCAACTCAGGAAGGGCTTAAGGATGTTGTTAGGTCATGCAGAAAAAATAATTAAAGAGCTAAAAGCTAAATTAGAACTTAATCTGGCCACTTCTGTAAAGGATAATTAAAAATGTTTCTATAAATACATTCACAGCAAAAGGAGGGGCAAGAAGAACTTTCATTCTTTATTGGATGTGGATGGGGAATATGAACCAAAGATGAGGAGAAGGCTGAGGTACTTAACACCTCTTTTGCTTCAGTTGTCAGCAATAAGACAGCTGTCTTCCTGAGCTGGTAAACAGGGGCAGGGAGCAGAGCAGCCCCCTGTAATCCAGGAGGAAGCCATTCAGATGCAGTCCAACGTAGAGTGATGGGGGAGCTGGTGGAAGAGCTCGTCAGGCTGCTCTCCATCATTTGTCATCAGTCCTGGCTCACCAGGGAGGTCCCAGATAACTGGAAACTGGCCAATATGATGTCCATCTGTAAGAAGGGCTGGAAGGAGGACTTGGGAAACTACAGGCCTGTCAGCTTGACCTCAGTGCCTGGCAAGGTTATGGAATAGATCATCTTGAGTGCCATCACATGGCATCTGAGGACAGCTGGGGAATCAGACTCAGCCAGCGTGGATTTTGGAGGGACATGTCCTGCCTGACCAAAGTAATCTCCTTTTATGACCAGATGACCCACCTGGTGGATGAGGGGAAGGCTGTGGATGTGTCTACCTGGACTTCAGCAAAGCCTTCAACACCCTCTCCTACAGCATACTCCTCAAAAAGCTGGCAGCCCACGGCTTGGACAGGTGCGTTGTTCAGTGGGTAAAAAACTGGCTGGATGGCCAGGCACAGAGAGTGATGCTGTATCCAGTTGGCAGCCAGTCACTAACGGGGTTCCCCAGGGATCAGTGCTGCAGCTGGTCCTGTTTAATATCTTTATTGATGATCTGGATGAGGGGATCAAGTCTATCATCAGCAGATTTGCAGGTGACACCAAGCTGTGTTTGAGCGTTGATCTGCTGGAGGGTAGGGGGGCTCTGCAAAGGGACCTGGACAGGCTGGATTGATGAGCTGAATACGATGACAGTGAGGTTCAACAAGGCCAAGTGCCAGTTCCTACACTTTGGTAATAACAACTCCATGCAGCACTACAGACAGTGGCCAAGCAGAAAGGGACCTGAGAGTGCTGCTTGAGGCAGCAGTGTTCCCAGGTAGCCAAGAAGGCCAAGGCCATCCAGCCCTGTTTCAGCAGTAATGTGGCCAGCAGGACCAGGGAAGTAATTCTTCCCCTGTACTCAGCACTGATGAGGCCATACCTTGAGTACTGTGTCCATTTCTAGACCTCTCAGTTTAGGAAGAATGTAGAAGTGCTGCACCATGTCCAGGAGAAGGGTAACAAGGCTGGTGAAGAGACTGGAGCACATGTCCTCTGAGGAGCAGCCGAGGGAGCTGGGGGTGTTTAACCTGGAGAAAAGGAGGCTCAGGAGAGACCTTACCACTCTACAACTGCCTGAAAGGAGGGTGTAGCCAGGTGAGGGTTGATGTGTTCTCCCAGACAATCAGCAACAGAACAAGAGGACAAAGCCTTAAACTGCACCAGGAGAGGTTTAGATTAGACATTAGGAAGAATTTCTTCACGAAAAGAGTGATTGGTCATTGGAATGGGCTGCCCAGGGAGGTGGTGAGGTCACCATCCCTGGAGATGTTTAAGGGGAAACTGAATGTGGTACTCAGTGCCATGGTCTAGTTGACAAGGTGGTGTTTGGTCATAGGTTGGACTCGACCTCAAAGGTCTTTTCCAACCTAATTGATTCTGTGATTTCCTGTTCTACCTTCTTTTAACCTTGAGATAGAGACACTCTGGTTATTTCTTTGTCTACCCCTGTGCAGGATCATGCTTGTCATCCTGTCAGTCCTTCCCTGCCCTTGGCACATAGGTGATTGAAAAAGCTCTTCTCTCATAAATCTCTTGCCCCCTTATTTGTCAACACTTAGCTGAAGTTGCAGTACAGCAGGGTCACTATGTTAATGTGTGGAACTGATGACAACCTTTGTCATGCCGTCTCAGAGGTTCAGACATACAGTCAGAAAATTTTGTCTCTCAAAGGTCAGCTCTACTAGAGAAGCATTCAGTAGTCAGTAGTTTGGACAGTGCAGCCCCCTGAGAAGGAACAGATTTGAATACTCACTGGCTATGAGGAGCAGGTCTGTCACCCAAGTAAACCTCTTCCAAATGAGGCCTTACTCTGTCAGTGTATTTGCAGTATTTTTAGTCTTCTCTTTCTGTGTTTTTTAACTCTTCTTTTCCCCTTGAGTTTATGAACATTCTTGCCCATTGATGCTCTGCCCTAGCCCTGCTGTGTCTGTGAAATCAGGCTGCTTTTGTCTTTGCTGGTTTACATCTCAAAACAGTCTGTTCCCCACTGGCCCCACACCTGCCAAGAGATCATCTGATACATCAGACCTCTAAATTAAGATACTGTGTGACTTGCAAATTCTGAATTGGTGAGCTGTTCAGTTAATTTTCTCTGTCATTAGCTGTTAGAAAGCAATATGTGAAATCTGTGACATGATGTTTTTCAGAATTTTACTATACTAAGGCTGTCCAGTTCAACAGTCTAATTAATTAGTACTGGCTGTGTTCTGAAGATGAAGCAGTTAAATTACCATTGGAAGCAGTGGAGTGAGAAATGTCTTCATTAAGCATTTTGTAATTCTTTAGGAATTGTCTTTAGGAATTTTGTTTGGTTTTAGGGATGTTCATTTGTTTGTTTATTATGGTTTTTTACATAAGAAAAGTATTTTAAGCACTTTATCCCTGTGCTTATTTAACTTTGGAGTTGCAGCTAGCTCATCTACAGTCAGCAGTCTGACATTATTTGTATTCCTAAAGCAGCATCTATAAGTTTGTCCCTGAAGCATAATTGTCATCCATGAATTTCAATGAATCAGTACTGCTATAAAATGACCAAGGAAACGGAATGATTAGGGTGGCTGAAGTTAGCTGCATAATTAGGGTGACAAGTCATGTGGCTGGTGAACAGAAGCACAGCTCCTTTCCTGCTCGTTCAGAGCATAATTCTTCAGTCAGGGTTAGAGAACTTTATTTCTGTAATACCAAAAGTGTAGGAGCATTATAGCATGAATATAAAATAAGTATTTTGAGTTATTTGAAATATGTGTTAATAAAAGGAAATATTTTTGTATATAAGTCCAGTCTCAGCACAATACAAACATATTAATGAGCTATTTCTCAAGAAAACTTCCAACTTCATTTAAAATGAAGGTGTAAGAAGGGTGCACCGTTTAAAATTAGAATGCAGGTTGGTATCTGAGCAGCAAAGGAAAAGTCTGATCGTTTCCACAGTGGAAAAGTTTAGGAATGTGTCTGCAAGATTGTGGTGGTGTTGCAACTTGTTTTCTTACCCCATTAATCAGAATGATAAAGTGGTGACAGGAGGTACTTCACTTGCATCCGGAATGTCTTCCTGATGTACCCTCATGATTGATGTGGTTCATTTTCAAGATGTCTGCAAGAGAGCAGCATCAAGCACAGACTACTGTGATTGGAAAGAAAGATTCTGTCATAAATTCTAACACAGTAAAGAGAAAGTTGTTTGCTTTGCCAGGAGTCAGGACATCTTTCAAAACAGTTTTATGCAAAACAATGAATCAAAGGTCCCTTCTGCGATTAGAAACCCCTCTGCTCTTCCCTTAATTCAAAGGAGGTGAAACACTTCTCTGAAGGGAGTTTTTATGACAAACTACAAAAGTTTTAAGGTATTTTTATTGCTGCTTTCTAAGGGCAGTATGATCTGATTAGAATAAAGGTTTTGTTTGAACTACATTTCTTAAATGGGAGTTTACTGCATACTTGAAATATTCAAGTCTACTAAACCTGAAGATAATTATGGACACGGTATAAAAAAGTCACAGATATTTAAGTCTGCATAAAATACTTAAAATCCCTCCTCCTCCTTTTTTGTGTGTGTGTCCTTTGTCAGCACAGTGTTGTAGAAGAGTTAGCAATAAGCATATGAGTGTCTTTAGGTAGTTTTTGCCAAGTTTTACTTGTTTCTCCATCTGTGTAAGAGCCACCCTTACTGGTGCATATCCCTGTGGGGACCTTCTGAGCATGAGAGTAGCCATGTATCAAAGCCAGAGCTGGCCCTCAAAATCAGAGTGTTGCCCCTTTATTATGAGAATGCCCCTCCCGTAGACATTTAAATGAATTTATGATAATTCTAGATCACTGTATGGTGATGTAAATAAGATGTATGATGAAACGTAATTTATGTAATAAGACTGTTGTTTGTTGATTTTAATAACCTTTGGGATGGCAAGTTGAGAATGAGAGAAACACATAGATTAAGATTTTTATCAGATAGTATTATAAAAAGATTTCAGCAGTAGAAAACAAGAACAGGAGATATTAGTTCTTAAAACAGCTCCTGCAGCTGTTATTAATCATGCATATAATGCGTAATATAAGATGGTTACATAAGGTCCCTCAGTTTACAGATGCCCTTAAAATGTGTAATTTGAATCTGAAATGAAACTTTCTTCTGAAGCAGTGGCAGCATTACCATCTGAGAGCTGCTGAAGACTCTTTAGCAAGATAGGAAGGGAAACGGATGGTGCTTGGAGCTAGCACTGCCTCCTTGCCTGTGGACAGTTTGTTGAAACAAATTTCCAGATTTTAGCAGAAGCTATTCAGAGCCTGCAGCACTGGAGATCCCTCAGGGCCCCTTTTGTTTGATGTAGGTGAACAGGGAATGGCAAGTCCGAGGCAGCTGACCTTGAACAGGGGTCATCAAATCAGCTGTTGGTAATGAAGCAGTGCAAAAATACTTAAGGCTCACTGAGAACAGTATCAAATCTAAAAAATGCATTTCTTGTATTCCCAGGCAACACATTATTAAAAAGACTGCAGGCAAAACCACCTAGCTTACTATAAATAGTAGGTATATAGGTTGACAGTGGTTGCCATCTTGTGTACAGTGATGTTCCTTGAAGTGCACAGTGCCTGCTTTGGCTCAGTTACAGCTGCCATAAAACTTTCAAATTATATGAGCATCTTGCATGATGGTCTACTTTACTTAATAAAAATGGAGTTATACTCTTTTTAATTACAATAGCAAGTAAAACAGTGTGATTGGCCTGGTAACTGTGCATGTGAGTCTTGGAAGGTAAGTGCCCTCTAAGGATTTTTGTTAGTAAGTCTTGCCAAGTTTTGCAAGATATGGGAGGAGTAATTAATTGATAGCTTTATTAAATCTGTTTTCTTAATATTAAGTAATTAATATTAAGTAATTAATTTGATATACCTTTCAGGTGCAGTAGACATTGCTGTTAATGATATTTAGTTTTTACTTCCCCGATGCTATATAAATAGCGTGTTAATTTTAAGAATCGTGCTCTACTGCCATCATTCGCCTTTTTTTTTTGAGAGCTCATAATGTCATATAATGAGTAGTTCATATAGCACAATATTATCTTTTAGGTACCTAGTTTCTGTAATTAACATATGAAGTTGTAGCTCCAGATTAGTATTTTTACCTATTAAATCAATAGTATTAATGAATGCTCTTTCTCATGAGAAAGGAAAACAATTTCTTAAAAATCACGGAGACAGGATCTTCCTGCTTTCTCCTTCCTGAATCATATGTAAGCACAGCAGTTAGAAGAGCCATGTAGCCAAACTAATGAGCAACTGGGAATTCTGGCTTGTGGATACAGGGGAGCAGCACTCCAGGTTGGCTGCTCCTGCTCTTGCATATGTGTTTGTGTGTGTTCATTTGTCCTTGCCCATGAGTCAGGTGGTCTCCCTGCCTCTCCAGCACTGTGTGTTTGTGGTTGCACAGTCAAAGCCTGCCTGGTGGAGATCTCAGCCCCATCTCCAGGGATGGGCACAGGCAGCATCAGTTGGTCCTCCTTGGAGAGGCAGCCACAGCACAGCACACAGCTTCACTGAAGCTGCTGAGGGCCAGAAGGCAGCACAACAAATGTCTGCCTGGCTGCAGATAAATAGCTTCTGGTGTGGTGGGCAAGATAAGATACTCTGTGTTTCAGTCGTGGGACTGGGGTGTCTGTGTGCCCTTAATCAAGAGGAGAAGGAAGTAGCTCACCTTCTGAAAGACAGGGATCTCAGTTGTCTGAAGACTTGGGTTAACACTGATTTGCTTCATTTATGCCATTTGTTGTGCAGCTATAAACTTGACAAGTTTTGGGTTTCTTCTCTATTGAAGTTATTTGGCAAATGCGGGTCTATTAACCCTCGAAATACAAAGTGCACGGTCCCAGCCTGAGTCATAATAGTTTTAATTTTAAGTAGTGAACAAGACTCTGGGATTATGTGTCTTTATTGAGAACATCTCTGTTAATAATGTTTTATATGAGTAAAGCATCATTTTGGAAGCCTGCCATCATTGTTTTAGACGTGGCACACAGACAAGAATGGATGTAGTTTAATTGTACTGGGGTTAAAGGATCCTGCAGTATTCCAGACATTTAGTGCTTGGCTCCAGTTTCTCTGGAGTCTAGACCTTTGAATAGACTGACTTTTCTGTAGTCCATTTCTAATTAATTTCAGGTTTTCTGAGTTACTAATTCAATTTGTAAAACTGGATTTAGTAACCAAATCAAGGCAACTCTGAGAATAAACAGTACTGGAGTATTCTGCTAATGTCAATAGTACCATCATCCTTATCCACATTTTCATTAGTATTTATGATATGCAGAAAGCAGTTCTTTTATAATAGGGGCAGATATAAAAAGAATATATTGCATTCTAGATCAGTCTAAATTGTTAATTCAATAGTAGAAGCCTTAAACAGAGTAATACACCCTAATAATTTCCATGGTCAAACAACTAAAAGGTTGGACATATTTGTTGTTACTGGTATTTTGTATCTTGGAAACACTCTGGGGATCTTCATGGTAGGAATGTTAGAAGTCCTTATCTTGAGTATAGATAATTCT
The DNA here is from genome assembly GCA_013398075.1 of Notiomystis cincta. Classification (NCBI taxonomy): domain Eukaryota; kingdom Metazoa; phylum Chordata; class Aves; order Passeriformes; family Notiomystidae; genus Notiomystis; species Notiomystis cincta. The sequence goes on along the minus strand of VZRX01016768.1, from coordinate 50,782 downwards.
GAAGACAGGCCTTATGGAAACTTGCATAACTGGTTCCCTAAATTTACTGAGTTTCCCAGGTGTTTTTCTAAGAGATACCTTGTGCTGATATTGATATTATACCCAGGATGCTTGGTAGTTGTCAGAGTGGTAACTCTTTCTGAAGCACAGTAGCAATGTGTTGAGCCTTTAGTAAAATATAATACAGACTGCTCCCAAGTTATGGACATATTAAATATGTGTTCCTGGAAATCCATACTGTTTATGCATATATAGTACTTGCTGGTGTTTATCACAGATGAGGACGTTTGCCTTGATTTTTTTGGTTTTTAACCTTTTGATAATAGTGAAATGTGACATCTCCCCTTGTAATACAGTATAATGATGTTTTAATGCTGACTGTAAATCTGTACTTGGCATAATACAGTGAGATATGTAAGTTTTCCCACGTTTCAAGCTGCTTTATGTGTGGGGTTTTACTGTAAGAAAATTTTATCATTTGGTTGTATGCCACAGAATAAATTGCAACAAAGATCCCTTTAAAATCCTCTGCTTCTCAGCCTTGGGAAGGAGGAAACACCATCATCCATTTGTGTAAGAAAGCAGTTCCTTCAGGCTGAGACAGCACACAAAATTTGTTTCACAATAAAAAGCTTTTAAAAATAAACTTCAAGGGGAATTACTGCTGTCAACTCAAAAGCTTTCAGTTAAAATTCGTATGAGTTAGCCATGGAGAAAGGTGTTATTACTCTGTCATTGTGCAGCAAGGTGCATTACTGCTGAAGACCTGTATTTTGCAGGAAACTGCAATCTGCATAGATTCTGCACTTTATCTTAGCACAGCACAGTACAGAACACATATGGATACTTTTTTTGGTGCAGAGATGATGATGATGATGATGGTAATGGTGATGACTTTTAAAATCAGCTTTAAATTAAGAGGCTGTTATTGCCTTAGGGATGCCTTACCCACCTTAAGGCATATTTTTTTTGTTTGACAACAGGAAGGGCCTGCATGTGCTGTGCATTTGTTAATTGGCTAATCACAGGAGGGTACTATACCTTATCTTGGCACAATGGATAAGAGAAACTAAGAGTATTTCAATGGCAGGAAGTACAGGACTTAAGATTGATGTAGCTCCCCTTCTTTATCTTCTTTTGTTTTGCAGTCCACTCCTTTACACCTAGCAGCTGGCTACAACAGAGTTCGGATAGTCCAGCTTCTGCTTCAGCATGGTGCAGATGTACATGCAAAGGACAAAGGGTATGTAGAATTAATTGATTCATTACCTCTTTGCAGCAGTGGTTTTGTATTAGTCAAGATAAAGAATGATTTCTTTGGTTCATGTTGCAGCATAATCTCAAAGGTTGTCTAAGAATGTGGTATTTGCTTCCAAAATCTGAGTGTGCTTCAGTTGTGATTCCACTTGTTTTAAGCCTTCTTTTACACCTTTAAAATTTTTTCCAAACTTTGCTTTTTACTTCTATTCACGGAATACTCTTTGAAATTACGAACAAACATTATTATTTTTGGAAAGGCGATGGGGAGAAGATACAAAGGCTTAGTGAAAGATATGCATTGAAAAACCTATCTATGGTCTCATTATCCTGTTTCACATATATGGATGTAATTCCCTGTAACATCAATAATGCTCATGTGCTCACAGCTAGTGTCCTTGTAGAGCTGTCTTCATTGAAGCTGACAGCAAAAATCAAGATACAGTAGAGGCTAAACTATTCTATTTTTGCATTAAGGAGGATAGTTATGTAAGATATCAGAAAAGTGCACAGCAGTCGGAAATCTGAAAAGATGCATGCTGTGCATTGTTCTCAGCCATACATTTCTCATCTCTAAGATGATGATTTTCATGATGGCTGGATTGGAAAGGTTAGTCCTTAGTCCTGACATTGTGGAAATTGGGCCCCTAGTTAAAGGCACACATTTTGTATTCAGAGTCCATAGAAGTAAGATATGTATGTTCTGTCTCCAGCAGGAAACTTGAGGCACTTCATGTATTTTCATTTTCTGTCAAGTCCAGCCTAGTGTTAAAAGAGATTTTAAATTAACTTCTTAGCTTCTTTCCTTTTTTTCCCTTTCTCTCCAAAACAGTGCTAAGTGTACTTAAACTCTTAAGTTTGACTAATTGTAGCTCTTTCATCTGTCCATTTACCCCAATAGCTTTTTTTAACAGTATTGTTATGAAATGCATAATGATATATTATGCAAGTCAAAAACCAAAAATACACCCAAAGCCCCCCACAAAAACGAAACACACCACAAACCCCCCCAAAACACCTAAACAGAAAATGCAACAAAACACACCCCACCCCTCCACCTCTTCCTCCTCAAAAAAAAAAAACCCAACCAAAAAATACACCCCAAAAATCCTACAATAAAGCTCCATATAATACCTATTTAGTTAGATCCAGCATTATTAAGCAAGTTGTAGGTATTTTAGATCTTTCCAAATTTCAGCATCAGTTGGTAGAAAATTCCAGTGTCGATGCTGTAATAAGGTTTGAACAATTTGCTTGGAATATGTGAAAAGTAGTTAAAGTTGAACTTCAGCAGAGGGCTGGAGCAGGAGGGGAAGGAAAGCAAACAAAGAAAGGAAAACCTTTCTTACTCTATTCTGAACTTTGAAACAACCCAAATATATTTAGAAACATCTAACATCCTAGTAAGCTCCCACTTTTTTTTTGTGGCATCACACATCTAGAATCAGTGTGGTGTTTTGTTTTACCTCACTGTTTCTTATTTATACATAATTTGTAAGTAAATAGGCTATAAATAACTGTCACTTTCCATTTAAGGAGCTAAATTAGGCTACATTGATTTTATAGAACTCTTAGGTTCTCTTCAATGGAGTCAATTCAGAGAAAGTGCTTTGGAACTGTGCTGTGTTTTCAAAATGGTCACCACTTTTAGTTACTCCCCAAGAGAAGCCCAGCTGAGGAAGCAGCTGTTTTCCACTGGTCTTCCCTTTCCCTTACAACTGTTGTGCTGGAAGAGGAAAGGGGAGGGGATGCTGCAGAAGTGGGCAGGTGCATTGCTGCAGTGATTGTCTTTGCTGACAGGGCTTGAAGCCCTCAGTCCTCTGAGATGACCTTCATTTTGGAAGGGGGCAGGTTTTATGAGTGCTCTGTGGAATGGATAGTCTCCCTCTGTCTCACACATGCACCCATAAGTTGTAATTAAGAAGAGTAATGATGGAAAAAACAGTCCAAAAAATGTCCCCCAAACAAATTTCCCTCTCCTGTGACAAATGTGTTGCTGCTTCTGAGAGCATCCATCTTAAAATTAAGTTTACTTAATTGCTGTCTACTGCTTGCTGTCCTGATTCTCTCCGAGCTGGTTTTTCAGTCCTGGGAATTACCCCCTATATTTGTCATATGTTTTGGGGGGTTAATTATGGTTTTCATGTATTATGTGTACTGATTTATTGAGCCATAACTAGCCTGTCTTGCTTGGCTTGAATTAAACTGATTTTGTCCTCTGCAGTAATTGCCCATCTTGCATCTCCTTTTCAGTGCATGACTTTTATTACATCTTATGCTTGTGACTAAATCACTATTATTTACTTTGCTAGTGTCATTTTTAAGTAGGGTCTGCAGTAATATAACTCTACAAAAATTACAGGGACTCTCTGGGAAGTATCTTGAACAGTTAAATAGGTTGTACTGCAAAAAAATGGAGGAAAACCAGGTCATTCCACAGTCTAGAGCAGCAATCTGAATGTGCTTTCTATGGATATTTGTACATCTTCATAAAATACCCAGGAGTTACATTAATGTTATCTGGGGAGTTTTGCCTTTCACATAGCATTTTAAACAGGAGTTCCTATTTAGGCAGAAGCAGAACACTGTTGAGGAAATTGAATGTGGAATGGGACTTTTCCCCCTCCTTAATAGCTTCAAGAAAAATCATGTCAAAGCTAGTTAGTGCTAGTCTTAATGGTAGATTAAACATCTGTGGCCTATTAAGACCAAAAAAAACCCACAACAAAAAATCCCCTCCAAAACCCAAGCAACAAACCCCCAAGTTTTAATGCCACTTTTAAGTAATGTGTTGTTTGGGGAAGTCCCCATTAGTTTGTAAATCCTAATTTTTAAATACTTAACTATTTAAATATTTCAACTTCAATTTGATCTTTTAATCTCAGTGGGGAGAAAATTGTTGCTCCTGTAAAAATGCTGCTTTAAAAAATTTGTCTTTTGCTTTCTTCTTCCATGCAGTGGTCTTGTGCCTCTTCATAATGCATGTTCTTATGGACACTATGAGGTTACAGAGCTGCTGCTCAAGGTAAGCAGAAGGATGGAAAGTAATTAGTGTTGGTTTAGATGTGTTAGATGAGATACAAACTGTTTATATTGGAGTTGAAAAGTAAGATTTTTTTTTTTCCCTGCTAGTAACAGGTTGCAAACATCATGTTATCATTTCAGAAGCCTGCAACTTTAGGTCTTTGTTGGAACAGTGTATGTGGTTTTTTCCCCTCTCTAATTTCTTTGGACTGATGGTAGAGTTTAATTTGAATCTTTCTTTCAATAATTAGCTCACACAGAAATTCTGATTTTTTTTTCGAGGACTCAACAGTATTTTTGTGTATACCGTTATTTTCAGTTAAATTTTGTGTGTGTGTGTGTGTTCATACATGAGTGATTTGAACCAATTCTTACAATGAAATGAAAATTTGTAAGCTTTTTCGCTGTCGAAGATGGTTTTTACTAACGCGGTGCTTTCTGTGCTGCGCTAGCACGGTGCCTGCGTGAATGCCATGGACCTCTGGCAGTTCACCCCCTTGCACGAGGCCGCTTCCAAGAACCGCGTGGAGGTCTGCTCCCTCCTGCTGAGCCACGGCGCCGATCCCACCTTGGTCAACTGCCACGGCAAGAGTGCGGTTGACATGGCTCCAACGCCTGAGCTCAGGGAGAGGCTGACCTGTAAGTGTTTCCAGACTGAAAGCACTTGGTGCGGGGTGTCAAGGGATGCTTTCCTTCCAGGCCACCGTGCTCGAGCTTCAGAAGTGGATGCAAAGCAGCAGAGTAGCTGCAGCTGTTGTGTGCTTTGAAGTGCACAGGTACCTCTGATACATCGCTTGTGATATTGCCTGGGTTTCTGAAGTTTCAGATTATGAAGGCTCTGCTGAATTAGTGACTTCGGGGTGTTTTTGTATTTAAAGTCCAGTTCAGTCACACAGGAGCCTCTTTACTGAGGTTCTGTGTGGCATTTAGAAACTTAGAGAAGAGAGGTAGCCTCAGTGTGCAACCTTGGAGATCGAAATTCCATCACCACCTTTCGTAGTCTTTGCAATCCTTATACTGTTTACAAACCAATATTTCAACTCTAAATTAATTTGTATGCCTTTGCTTTCCCTCCTTGGGGAATTTGTTTCTTCACTCTTATAAAATGTGGAAGATCATTAAATAAGACATATATGGAAACAGAGCATTATGAAGTTAAAGTAAACTTCTTGAGAATTAGATTCTCAATTATAAATAAGTTTTTGGTTTTGTCTCTCACCTTTCCAGTATAACAGGAGCCCCCAGGTGCTAATAATGTCATCTTGCACTATTCACAATCACAGCTAGTCAGGTTTTAGTCTACTCACTATTCTTTGCAGGGGGAGATGTGATCGTGTGCAGCAGAAAACTTTGGTCTAGGAGAAAAGAGGAGGGTGATAGTGTCTTTTAGCTACTTCTCTACTCTGAGTTCTGGGCTAAAGCTTCTGGCTCTGAGGAAGGTTAATTTAGCATTTATTTAAATTAACAAACAAACAAAAAATCAGTTTAAACTTCGGTTTATTTCTGTATTTAGAGTTCCTCAAGAGCAATGAGGGAAGATTCACGTCCATTAATATCCACGGAAATTTGTAAACAAATGTGAGCATTATGTCAAATTTAACAATATCTTAATGGGATAGCTTGTATTTGCATCCCAAAATATCATGGTTTTTATGTTCTTGAGTTGTTTGGTTTTATACTTTGGGAATAAAGTCACATTATATTTCTTATTTCAAGATTTATTCACACTCATGCTTTGAGTAATGCCTTACTTACAAAGACATTTGAACCAGACATTAAAACAAAGGTGGGAGAAGAAAACCTGGTCTAAACAAGGATTTTAAGCTTGCTTATGCAAGAAAAATATTTATATTTTTACTGATATTAAGGTGTTTTTTTCTAGTTCCCAGAGTCAGATGTAATTTTTGCTAATCTACCTTTCATCTGTACATTTTAAGATAAACACTTATTTTCAAATTCAAAGTTATTTAAAACTAAAATGATCTAGTTGCTGAGCTAAACAAGATCTGGAAATAGCAAAATTAACTGTCTGGACTTGCAAAGATATATCTGCTATCAAAACATGTTTCATCTATGGAGCAGACTGGCTTCAAATGCTTGGCTAGTTAGCTTTCTTTAAGACCAATAGTTTAGTATCTTATATTTAAATTTTATATATGTATTTGTTTTGTTGTTGTTATTTATAATTTTATAGAAATTACATACATATCTAGGCTTTACAGTGAATTATTTGTCATGCAAATACAATAAGGTTTTTGACAAGCAACTATAATGCTTTATTTTCTTAAGACTATCTCATGGCATTGTGCTAATTTGAACACAGATGTGGGTAATGTGGAGGTCACATATGCATTTAATGTCAAGTGGGTGGAGGATAAAAGAGGGAAAAGCTCTAAGGAGCTCTAAGGAATAACTCCCCTCTCCTTTAGCATGTCCCTTGGGTTTCAGCAAAGCACCTTTCATGATCTGTGTGCCTGGTCAGCTGCCACCCAAAGACATGCAGAAGCACTCCTCTTTCCTCTTAATTGAGTATAGCTGTCTTTCTGCAATAACATTTATAAATGTGACATCTTGCTGAATATTAAATGTGTCTTTTTCCTCTAACAGATGAATTCAAAGGACACTCTCTACTGCAAGCAGCCAGAGAGGCAGACCTAGCCAAAGTGAAAAAGACACTTGCTTTGGAGATCATTAATTTTAAGCAGCCACAGTCACATGAGACTGCACTGGTGAGATTATACAGAGAATCCATTTGGTTTATGATAAATGTGCTGGTAGCCTGGAGTCAAGGAGTTTTATTTCTACACTGTGAAAATACATTCATCATCTGAGATTGAGGATTTGCCATTGAACACTTTCTATACTAAAATGAAATCACCATTATAGAAAAAACAGCATATTATTTATTTTATCACTTTTTTCCTTCCTTCTGGTAGATTACAGAAGCTCTCCAGCCGCTCTTCACCTTTTAATTTTTCACTTCTCTGACATTTTTTCCTATAAACCTCTTTTTTCGTTGGTTGGTTGCTGTGGTTTTTTATGGGGCTAAATTTTATTTCTGTAGCCCCGTGTTTCCTTCATGTTTTATGTGAGCAAACTTGGATTACAAATTTTCTTCATAGGACATGTAAAATTGTGGTGAAAATAGGTGTGTATCACAGGGTCTTACAGGTTTGGAATAGTACTGACAATACCACATTAGCTATAGAAAGAGGGTTCTTTTGAGACTTTTCTGGCATTATCCTGCTCTTATTTCATTGTTTGAAGAAGCAGTAGAAGCAAAGAACACAGCCAGTATCCCAGATGTAATGAAGACTTTGAAGCTGAGACTGATGGTATTATTAAAACCACTGTAGTTATGATGCTTTATTCCATTGTAACATTTTCTTCCCAGTGGTAGGTCTCAGCTGCAGGCATGCAACTGCATATTTAGTGTTAGAAATGTTGTGATTGTGATCAGAATATTGCATGTTGGGTACCAAGCATCCACATGCTCTGTTTCCTCCGTGGAGGACTCAGCATCCTCGCCTGAAGTTTGAAGCAAGATAGAGAAGAGAGGTTTATAGGCTGAATGTGAAGGCAGTATGAAATTTGGGATAATGTTATCCTTTTCTCTCTGAGTGTATCATCTGCTGCTATGTGGCATCTCTTTAGCTGTGTAATGATCTCTTCATAGTCCCGTGATGTTCTTTGCTCTTTTCTGCCTGCTGATTCTGCAGAGACAGCTGGACCAAAAGGGATATTTTAGCTCTATTGATGTATTTGGTTCACTGTTCACTAAGTGCTTGACTGTGATTTTTCAGTTTCTGGCTGCTATACATGAGATTTCCAAATCATCTCCAGTCCAAATAAGAAGGACTTAGCTTCCAGGATCAGACATGGAGGTTATGTATAATCTTAACTAGAGCTGTTCCTGCCCTAAGCATGATAACATTTACCATGGACCACTGAGGACTGTGCTCTATTAGCCAAAAGGCCAAAGTAAGCACCTGATGCAGGTTTTAGTGGTGCTTTGAGATTTGGTAATACTTCAGCATTTGTGTGTTTTAGGGCTTCTTTGTCATATTGGCAGGAAATACAGACAGGATATTGTCTGCAGAGCTGTAAAAATGCCGCCACTCTTCAAAGCAAAAGTTGATCTTAATGGTTATTTACAAAGCTTGCCTTTGCAAAATTGGGATACCCTGCTGATTAACAGCAGTGTGGAAGCTTGAGTGAAAGTTATTTCATAATGAAGGCTGAAACTGGGCAAAAGATGGTTATTAGTGCTAATGTTACCTTTTAGCACTGGGGCTTGTCTAATTGTAAAGGCTGTTGTTTTGCTACTGGAAAGTTAGAGAACTCTTCCAGGAGACCTTTTATGGGTTACTGGTTTAAAATATGGGTAAACATATACACAGAAATATCCAAAAGTTTCTCCTATTTCTCATAGTCTGCTATCTTGAGATGTTCAAACTTGAAATAAGCATTTCTGGGCTGATTTTAAAGCCAGGTATTCAATCTTATCTGGAACCATTTTGGTAATTCCAGGCTTCAGGAATGCATTGATAGGGCCACTGTTGAGCAGCCAACAGATGAGAGCCACATTTAGGAGAATAGATGCAAAGCTCTTTGTGAAGGGTGTATCTTTCTCATAGCATGGGAAAAAAGATACTCTAAGAGAAATGTATTGCCTCTTTGCTTATTATATAATCTGTAGTTGGGTGCATGGCACAAATGGCCATTAACCAGGTCAGTACACATAGGAACAGAAGAAGAAACAGAGACATTCAAGTCCTATCAATCTGACAACTGCAGCAGAATATTACAGGCCCATTTGGGGACCCTCTGTAAAAAGTTAGGCTGTTTCAAACTCCTTGTGTCTCCCTCCTTTGTGCTTTATGTGTCAGCTTTGTCCTGATAGCTGGTTAATTTAGTTGGGACCATACTGCTTTTTTCCTAAGCTTTAAAATGAAAATTGTTTTTCTGAGTTGAGTAATTTAGCATTGATCACTAACCTGCATTTTGTTCAGTATGATTAATTTTATTTGTAAATTTTGTAGTCTGATTCTAGCAGAATAATTAAGAAACGAAGTAATGTATCTTTAAAGTTTTTTTATCATGTTTAGTTGAAATATGATTTATATTTACTTTTTTTGCAGCACTGTGCTGTGGCTGCTGTGCATCCGAAGAGGAAGCAAGTTACAGAACTATTGCTCAGGAAAGGAGCAAATGTAAACGAGAAAAACAAAGAGTAGGTTTCTGAAATGTTTGATTTTTCCAAAGGCCTCTGTTATACTAGAAATGTAAGACTAATACATCACTTTTTTTTCTCCCTCTAGTTTCATGACACCTTTACATGTTGCAGCTGAAAAAGCTCATAATGATGTCATGGAAGTTCTGCATAAACATGGAGCAAAGGTAGATTTACTTGCATGCATTTTATTTAAGGCAAAGGGCAAGAAGAAGAGTTATGTTGGTTGTATACCGTGTAAATTTTTATAATAGTTATTGCTTTATATTCTATATGCCTTGTGCTTCTTGTGTTAACCTTGAAGTGTGTTTTATCTGAAATTAGTACAGGATCTTCAGGAGTCCCATTTGAAAATTACTTCTCTCCAAGTAACTGAATACAGGCTTTAGGAGTCTAGCTTACTCATTTGTACTGAGTCTTACACTAATTTCTAATAAATGTGGTTATCTAGATGCCTCATGTTGCTTTATCTTGTTGGCTTGAAAATATCCAGTGGTGAGGGTACTGACACTGAGTTTAGTATTCTACTGTTGAGTATTCCTTAGCCCTTGCTTGCTTTTTATTCTCGTGGTGAGATTGTTTTGCTGTGCCCTTTAGCTATTGATAGGTGCTGACCTAAGTAATTTGTGAGCCTGTGATGAAGCTTGCTTAGAAACTCATTGTTCAGCAAGTTATTAAAGGCAGTGGAAGGTGTAACTAACTTTATTTAGAAGGGGGTTTAACCATCTTGCAGAAGTGTTTCTGAATCACCTTTCTACAAGCTTTAGCAGCAAACTTAACATTCATGGTAATGATATATGTCACTGGTTAATTTTCTCAGAAACTCTTCTTGGTGGATACTTTCTTTGCATTGGCTAAAGTATAAAAGATCTCCTTATTTTTGCTTTGAATGGGGCTCAGATTACTCCTTTTGAGTCTTCCTCTTCATTTAGGGAGCTAGAAATGAAGAATTCATTATTATGAATTATTACCTGTTGTATTATCTTATTGCCTGTAATAACAACCAAGTGCCACTCTTGCTGTGATAGGAGGTATGAGCAATGTAGTTGTATGCATAGTTAAGTGGTTTTATTTTGAAATGATGAATTTTAATTTAGAAGCCTGTATGAGAGCTCACTGCCAGGTTTCTGATTCACTTCCATAGTACTTTAATGGCATCATAAAATAGCTTAACAACAATACCACGGCAGAGTTGATCATATTTGAGAGTCCTAATGCACTTGGTGACCACCAAGTTTTGTCTAAAGGGGAAAGGGGTAAGCTCACAGATTGCATCCTTACTGGAGTGGACCCATTTTGTTTTGTCAGTAGCATGTTCTGATGATACCTTGTAATTCTTTTATATCCTGAACCAGGGATTCCTAAGTCATGATCCATGAGTCACTTGTGGACTGACTAATGTTGCTGAGTGGTCCACAGTTATCTGCAGAATGACGCTGAGTGGTGTGTTCTGTTGTTTATTCCATCAACAGTATGCAAATAGAGGTACATAGTAATCATTAAACCTTATTCTTCATTCATATCCCATATCTTATATTATTTTAAGGATAGGCCATTCACATTTATGATCTAGCAAAGCACTTAAGTGCATGGCAGGACACCAATCAAAGTTGATATTAAGTGCATATTTCCATAATGCAGTGGATCAGTGTCCAAAGTTTCTTAGCTATAAAACAGTAAATAATGCACCCATAATTTTTAATGAGAGGTAAATCATTAAGGCTTTATGAGGCACTTTGAAATTCCCAGATGAGATATGCTCAGGAGTATTAGTTAGTTAACTAAGCATATTTAATCACTCTAAAATGTTTATGAGTTTGACCTCCTGCTCATGTTTTGACTGTAGGCATTCAGTTCATCAGATACTGTTGACATTGATATTTCTTTGTTTCTGATTGTTGTGACATGGCAGCTTTCATTCCTGAAGCATGATACAGGTTTTGATGTTTTTCTCTTGCTGTGTGTTTTCCTTCATGTTTTCTCTTTTTGTGTCTTGAGTTTTATTTACTTCATAAGATGTAATCAGATATATTAAACTCTTTGATTGTGTCTGGCTGTATTTTTTACAAGAAAGGGTTCTCATGAGCTGGTGAATCTAGTCTCCCTGCAATAGCAGCCTCCCAGTGAAGATCCATTCGTTCTTTGAACTGCACCCTCCTGCTTTTTAAATACCTCTCTTCTAATTTGATGTTTCTTTCAGTGAGGTATTTGCAGTGAACAAACTGATTCTTCTTAGCCTTTGTTTTGGTAGGCTAAAAGCCTCAAACATTTAATCTTCCCTCATAAGGGAACGTTGCCTTTCCTGTTCATCCTTATAACCCCTTCTCTTTACCAGCACCAGAGGAAATCTTGGGCTTCAGGCAACAAGAACAGGATTCGTTCCCTCACTGCCTTTCACGATGGCACTTCCATACCTCTGTTGTAAGTGCCTGACTGATGCATACTGTGATCATATTTGTCTTTTTAATAGACATGAGACAGGAGTACTCAGATACTTCCCCTAATCTTGCAGTGCACAGAGAATCTTGTTTTTTAAATATTTTATATTTATGCCCTTCAGCACAATTCTCCTGTGTCAAGATCATTAATGCAAATAGTAAAACAAAATTATCCCACAACCAGCCACCAAGCAGCCTTCCCTTTTTCAAAATGTTCAGTTCTTCACCAAACTCTGTATTTTTCAAAATAAAATAAAAAAAAGATTTCCATTGTGATCTCATCTCAAATGCTCACTGAAGTATGTATGGATGACACCTACCATGTAGGGGTTTTTTTACTTTGCAGCCATTTCTTCTGTCAAAGAAGAGGTACTATTAAAGTCAGCTTTAATCTCCCTTCTGGAAACCACTGCTGATTACTGAGAGAGTAACAATTTGGAAAAGATGTGTAATTAGGGCTTCAAAGAAAGTAGAACTTTCTTCTTCTGAATTTCCATGACAAAAGGCAGACAGCTGATCCACAAAATAACCAATAATAGGTTTAGGAGACAAAGTCATAAAAAGTTCTGTAGATTGAAAATAATTTGTGATTGTTTTAGCATTTTAGAGGAAATTCTGTTTTCATGAGGAGCAGCTGTGTCAGACACCAAAAGTGAGTTCACATACAGTAAAGTATGTATATGTAGCCTTTTCTTGTTCTACAGAAAGGGCTAAAGCATGATTAAGACTGCTTTAGGGAATTTGGAATGACCAAGGGATGGTTTGTGGCCATGGAGCTGGATTTAATTATGCCTAATGTTAGCACTGTGTAAATTTGCTATTTGAAGTACGTTAGATGATAATAAACAGTGAAGGACTGCTTGAATAACATGTGCTTGATTGAGACTTATTTTACAGAAAGAACATCTGAGAACACTGATCTCTTTGCTCTGGTGGCCAGTGACAGGACCTGAGGGGCCTGAAGCTGTGTCAGGGAAGGTTTAGGTTGGATATCAGGAAAAGGTTCTTCCCCCAGAGGGTGGCTGGGCACTGGAACAGGCTCCCCAGGGGAGTGGTCACAGCAGCAGCCTGACAGAGTTCAGGAAGTGTTTGGACAATGCTCTCAGGCACAGGGTGTCTATGCAGACAGGACCCATCGATGATTCCGATGGATCCCTTCCAACTCAGGATATTCTGTGATTCTGTGATTTGTATTGGCAAGAATTAACTTACTGGCAAGCAATTAACCATAAATTGCTTATTTTGGTGTGTCTTGCTGGCCTTATTGACAGCACAGACTGGGTTCCTGATCTGAACTGCGAAAAAGTCCTCGTGCACATTAGTTGCACATCAACGTGTTATGTCTAAGCAACACACTTTCCATGGAAGATGTTTTCATTAGCTTGATACTTGAGTTTGCAGAAGTTGACTGTCAATTTAAAGTACAGGTGAGAAACCTTAGGATTTCTTAGACTTTTCTTCAAGAATGTTGATCATAAATACTGGTGGTTTTAAATGCCAGTTTTTCCTCGTTTGCCTGCCCTATAGTGTGAGACAGCATTTCACACCACTGCTTATTTGATGTTGAATATTCTCAAAGTACCATATGAAAAATAAAAGCAGAGCATCTTCAAAGAATCCACAAACATAAAAAATTTTTATTAGACCCATGATCAGATCTTCAAATGCCATGATTTTATCTTTGAAACTGATGAAAATCTTTAGTTTAAAACATAATTTGAAAGTGGTGAACGAGTGAAAAAGTGAGTTTCATCCTGTTTTGTTGTATTTCTAAATGGTCAAATATTTCAATATATGTATATTGAATATATTGAATATATTCAATAAGTTCTTGTTCGAATTTATAGACACATGGGAAATTAATGTGTTCAGAAAGACATTCAGCTTTCTAGTGGTGCAGAAGTAAAGGGTTAGAGTGTTTTCTGGACTGGAAGGACTGTTGGAAAGAAAGACCTGCAAGCATGCAAGTTCTCTTGTATCTTGGGCAAGTGCAGAGATGTCATGAATGCTCTTTAATTATGATATGCCTCTAAAGGATCCTGTTGAAGCTATTCTTCTGCAAGAGAAAATGAGCCTTTATAAGGTCATGTCAGAGAGATAGCGTCTCTATTTGTGATGGTAACAGAAATTAATTCATTCTGCTCTGCTGGGAGGATCTTGCTCTATGAATCTTTGCATAATACAGTTATTTCTGTGCATTGGAGTAGCATGCTGCCAGCGTTTCGTGATCATGGATTTGCAAATGTTCACCATCCATCTAGACCCACACAAAAACCAAATGTTTTTGAATAACCTTGTTGTGTAACACATTCACTTCCAACATTTCAGGCAGAGGTATGATTTTCTCAGGAAACAGTAAGAATTGAAAAATTAAGTTGCCTTTCAGAAATGCAACAGATTCTAGACTGATGGTTAACAACATAAAGAACTGTGTGATCTGTTGTGATTGAGTGGTTCAACTTTTCTCACTGCTTACACATCCAAACATCCTGACCTTAATCTTTAGCTTCTATGCAGAAGAAGTAGTTGTGGAACATCTCACTGGATCCTATAGGAGCTTTCAGAGTGAGACTGACCCTTTTTTTCCTACTTTTTTCTGCTGACCAAGCTTGAAATTGTCACCAATACTTCTTCACTCCTGTACTGTTTATTGTTAGACAGCAGGGCACAGGACATACTGCAAGCTTGTCTTGAGAATGAATGCAGGAGGAGAGCAGTTAGAACACTTACATTGCAGGGAAGGACACTGTGATATGGAACTGCTGGCAGAGCACAAGTTTCACATGTGGTTTTTAGACTGTACATCTTTCAGAAAGATTTCACAGAGAAAATCTCAGTGCTTGGAAGCTGTTGCTTTTTGTGCTGCTGTTTGTATTGTCAAGGAGTAGGAGGGATATTTAGGGCGTTTGATCTTGATAGAAAGCTGGTATGATTACAAAGTCTTGCAAAAAAATGTTTCCTGAACAGATTTGAGCTGTTGACTGCCAACAAGTGCCTGGCAGCCAAGGGAGTATTGCAGTAACTCTGTACATGGCTCCAAGAGAGCAGCAGTGAGGGAAGGGGAAATCTCAGTAGTTTCTGATGATATGCGACCATTTCCGTTTCTCTATTGTGTCCATTCAGGATGGGGAAAAGGAAATTAAGGGAGGAAAGAACAGAAGGAAGTCTGCATTGGGAAATACTGCACAGGACAGTATCTTTCTCTGAAAACCCTTATTTAAAAATTCTTTTCAATTGATAACTGTATTCTGCTTTTACATTGCATTTTGAGTAGCGGATCGACTGCTTTCATGCTAAAAGGTGAAGAAATTGGATCCAGAGCCAGTGTGCTGTGGAATAAAAGCTGTCAAACCTGTCATTTTTAACTCCTTGAAGAAAATTTGTCTGTAAGATAATTCAGAGCTACAGCCTTCTAATTTCAGACTGCTTATAAAAGGGACCAAATTGGTATTTATCTTTTTTAATAAGTGCAGCTGGAACAATCTGGCTACTTAGTGCACAAGTTAGGCACTACATATTGCATATTTCACATTTTGTCAAACAGAATTTAGACTTTAGCTTTGAATTTGAAAGAGCACATGTTTTGGACCTGATACTGAACATTGTTTAACCCAGGCATATGTCTCTGATTTTTATAAGACTTTAATCTCAATTTTGTATTTCAGTTTGTAGTGCTGCAATTGATTTTCATTTGGAAGTAAGTCCTCTTGCTTTAAGCCTTAGTGGAGTACATTCTTTGGTTGGTTTTAGAGAAGTGCTGCATTATCAGTGAGAGAACATCTGCCCCAAAGTGAACATACTCCCAAATGAAATTGCCCCTCAAAGCCTAATTCTGCTCCTGGGGTAAAGAGGAGTTGCATTTGGTGCTTGCACCCCTCTGTCAGCTGCAGCCCTTTTTGTCTCAGAAGCAAGCAGGTATTTCTTCAAATGGCTGATGTTCTTCTACCAGAAGAATTGATTGTTGGGAAAGATAATGATTAAGAGGTGAAAGGAGACCTGGATAAGAGAGTCATGTGAGATGATGGCTCTGATGACTCTGACAGTGTTCCTTTCAAATGAATATTAACATTGTTTCCAGGGACATAGTCAACACCGAACTGTGCACAATGAATGCATTGCTCCTATTGCTTCTACAGTTTGTTCAGTACAGGCATGTTTAACACAGGAATTTAGTATTAAAGAATACATTAATTACAATTTTCTTTTTTGCTTGAACAAAGTGTTACCAGCTACTCTCAGAATCCACAAATTTCATTTCATTCTGCCTTTACCATCACTAAACGTGTGTAGCCCCAGAGTTCTGCTTACCTCTGTGCCTTTATCAGTGGTGAAAGGTATTTGGTGTCCTGAAAGAGATGAGGATCATCTGAATGAAATGATGGATATGGGACATTCATTATCTAGTTAATATTTATGATAGCAGTAAGTTTTTTATTTGAAACAAAACTTTTGGGGCAATCCCATTAGAGTGGCATGAGCTAAGCACAGTTAGAAGAAAGCAGACCTATTCTCTTGTCCATCTTGCTGCAGGAGAGGTTTGTGATCTGAGAAATTCCTGCTCTATCAGTCTGTAAAACAATTCCAGACAATATTGAGTCACACTCCACTTTATTTATTTAGTTGTTCTTTGTTCTTTTTTGTGGCTTGATATTGCACTATTGCGGGTATTTTACTTAATTTTTGCACCCTACCTGGTAGTACATCTTTGCATAATTACTTTCATTTAGTTATAGTTAATTTTCCTTTAGTTATAGAATATGTGTGTCTTACCAAAATGTTTTTCCACTGGTTTCATGGAAGGGTAGTAGGGTCTGCGTGCTGCAGTTTAGGTGAGAAATAGCTAGCAGAACCTTTGTTTGCTGTCACCACAAAGATTTTGAGAAGGTAAAAAGGTGAGTTTTATACAGCAACAAAGTTTATTATGCATGCAGTTCACAGCCTGCAATCTGTAGGCTTGGAAACAGATAACAGGTTCTGAGTTGCTTGCAGAGAATATAGAGTAGTTCTGTATTTCATAAAGTGGTAAAAAGGCTGTTGGGCATTTGCATTTAAATTTGTCATGAATCGCTGCTAGGCACAGAGTATCTTCTTGAAAGGTTATTTCCATGGGGGTGTTTTTCTGCTTTTTAAAGCTCTCTATTATTCTCTTCCTTTTTGTTTTTTTTTTTTTTTTGATAGTGCACTGGGTGAGATGCTTCTAGTTATTTAGGTGCTCTGTTAGATCTTGACAGACAGATGTGTTTCCATTATATCATACCCCTTGAAAATGATACTCCATTTTTGCCTGTTTATACAGCCTTGTATTGAGAAGAATTATATCCAGGTATCCTGAACATTTATGTAAAGGCATAAAAAGTGAGAAGGAAATGTTTGTATCCAACTCACCCCCCCACCCCACCCCCCACCCCCAGCCCCCACG
>VZRX01016768.1:5132-33388 GCA_013398075.1 Notiomystis cincta | reverse complement strand
TTAATTCTTGGTAGTGGGTACTGTTGAGTTATTCTCCTTCTGACAATGACAGATGGTAATTTCCTTTAAGCTGTAAGATCTTTGAATTGTTTGGTAACAATTTATGCCAAGTTACCTCCTTCACCTCTTGCGATAGTTTTTCTTTTCTTACCCAAGGTTGGTCTTCATCAAATTTGTCAAAAGCTCGATCACTGTTCAAAGTATGGTTTTGGGGATCCTGTGTTGTCCGTTAGGCATACAAACAAATAACCTGTGTTGTTAAAAGACAGGAAAACATCTGTGGTAAATTATTTTTCCTTTGGAGTGTTCACCTGTTTTATCATTTGCTTTTATTTAACTGCAGTGCCCAAGAATTGATAGCTAAATTTGTATGCCAGAAAATTCTTCTTATTAAGGACAGGGACAGGCGTAGCCTTTTAATTACACCAGTGTTTTATTTTCTGTTGCTGCTGCTGCTTTTCCAGATGAATGCACTGGACACACTTGGTCAAACAGCGTTGCACAGGGCTGCCTTAGCGGGGCACTTGCAAACCTGCCGGCTGCTGCTGAGTTACGGCTCCGATCCCTCCATCATCTCTCTGCAAGGCTTCACAGCAGCACA
Organism: Notiomystis cincta; assembly: GCA_013398075.1. Lineage (NCBI taxonomy): Eukaryota > Metazoa > Chordata > Aves > Passeriformes > Notiomystidae > Notiomystis > Notiomystis cincta. Next base: position 32,787 of record VZRX01016768.1, on the reverse strand, counting down.
GATGGGAAATGAAGCAGTGCAACAGATCTTAAGTGGTGGGTAGAAAGAAAGGCTTGTGTATTTGAACTTCAGCTTCTCCCTTTACAGCTTGGAATCTTATTTCTTTCTCAATGCAAGAGAATTGCAGTAGTTTTCTCATCTCTCCTTTCTGCCATCGAGTGCACACAACTACAGTATGTATTGTGTGGTACTTGTCAGAAAATAAAAAAATAGCTCTGCTCAGTTCACCGATTTTGTGAAAATTGGGAAGAAAATAACCCTCTTGTAGATTTAGAACATGCTGCTGTACAAGGAGATGGTAGGAAGGCACATGTAGGGAGTTTTGGGATTCTTTTGGTAGCAAGTTCCAAGGCAACTGGAATATTGCTGAGCATGTAGGAAACCTTTTTCCCTGCATCAGCCAACCTATACTTCAGCAGTCACAAGCAGAGTGTTACTGGCAGAAGAACACTGATAGTTGCTAAACTGTTTGAACCTTTACTTCAAATCTCTTGCTTGGCCAGCAGAGAAAGATTTTTGTGAAAGTGCTCTGGATACTTAGATAACAATTTGCTTATATATTGCATTAAAAAGGTGAATAGATGTTTGAAGAGCATGCCACTGTTTTTCATATAAATGCTTAAGGATTTGCATTCTCTTACCCATGTTACATCTGAATTTTTGCATGTACAGATTAGAGTAATTGCATCAGTAGCTACTACAGAGCAAGTTAACTCCCCTTACAGTGAGATGTGCAGGTAGTCAGACAAAGGCAGATATTCAGATAGATAAGAAGACCCATGGTAGCTAGAAACTCCATTTCCTCTAGTGTTTTCAATAATACTGCCTTAAAACCAGACAAAACAAGGAAAAAGCATTTTACAGCAGTGCAAGGAAGGACTGTTTTGAAGTGTACCCACTCCTGAGATGTAGCTGGTTACATGACTAGTGTTACCTGTTAACATGTGAACATGAATGTATGTATGTGGATTGAGAGAGAAGAATGTTGGCAGAACAATGTCAGCTCTAGAGACAAAAATCTGACTGATTGCTTTAAAACTAAGGCTCCTTATTCAGCCATTTTGGCAATATGAACTTGAACATCACAACCCCAGCTGCATTTTTGCAAGTAACAACAGACCAACTTCACCCCCCAACTTTGGAAAACATGTTGAGCACAAGTTAATATAACTTTAGTATCCTGAGTGATCCCAAACCATCTTTTTCCCTGTGTAGAAAGTACACCTGTGCGCACATCCGATGTGGATTATCGGTTGCTAGAAGCATCCAAAGCTGGAGACTTGGAAACTGTGAAGGTAGGTTTGAGCAGTTCATGTGAATTTTCTACTTTGCACTGCTATGCAAGGCTTGTGGAAGCCTCTGCTACACGAGTTGTGGAAGTAGTGCCCAGTGGATGGTTAATCATAAAGAATGGGAAGGTGTGGATCTTTCTTTTTTTTTTTTCTTCTAGAAAAGAGTGCATTAAGATGTACTGAGGTGTGTTTCTCTTGAGTTTCTGCTTGTTTATTCTGCCAGTCCTTCACACAGTCATGCCTTCGATAGACTTGGATGTAGCTGTACTTCTTTGAAGCAGACCCTGTGATTCTCAAAATAGCAGTTTATTAGAAACAAGCCCTCAGGTGCATGACTCGATCAGATGGCAATCAAACACAGTTAATAGGTAGCAGACTTCATATTTTAAACCATCCTTAATCTGAGAGTGAAGGGTCAGGCCACGGAATCCCAACATCACAGGGAGGTTTGATCATGTTTTTGATACTTGGTCTGTGGACAGAACAGCCTGCAGATGGACTGTTGTTAATACCTTCCCACCTTGAACTTCAACATGGTATACATTAATATTCAAACAGCAGCAGTTTTGTGCACCAGCAGCTCCTTTGACTGTTAAGCTAAATATTTCTGGTTTTCTGAAGACAGTATAGGCCAGAAATGGTAATATATCTGGAGAAAGTTACATGGTCTTGAACCTGGTACTTGATGATGTAGAGGTTCATCCTTTCTAATACATTATGAACATCTTCATGCTGCTCCCATCCTTTAAGTCTTGTTTGTTACAGAAATACGTTCAGCTATAAATTTAGAGCAGCTATTTTCTTAACTTTGCATAAATAGAAGGAAATTTCCTGATACTTCAAAAAATTTGTACAATATAATAAGTAGGTCAAATTTTGTGTTGGGGTCTTTGGAGGTGGTAGTTTAATTTTATTCTTTTGGGTTTGTTTGTTTCATGTTTTCTTGTTGCTGTTTGGTTTTGTGGAGGTTTTTATTTGTTAGTTTTAGTTCTATACTAGATTTTGTGTTCTTCTGTCTTCACAGCAACTTTGCAGCCCTCAGAATGTGAATTGCAGAGATCTGGAAGGCCGTCATTCAACACCACTGCACTTTGCTGCAGGCTATAACCGTGTATCAGTGGTGGAGTATCTCCTGCACCATGGAGCAGATGTGCATGCCAAAGATAAAGGGTACATTTCATTCCATGATATGTTCTGCTGTTCTCTATTGGTGTGAGACCTATATCCCACCTGTTCATTTTGCTTCAGATATCAGTGGCCAACATGTTTTTCTCTTGAAAATTTTTCCTTTTCCTTCTTGTTCTGCATTGTTCCTGTGCTGTAGGGAGATTTATAGACCATTACAGCATAGTTTACTTTCTGGAAAAGCTATTATCAAGTACATACCTGCCACTGTAATATATGATGCTTCTCTTCCCCTTTTTTTGCCCATTTTGGAGACTTTGTTTTGCTTAAAAGCAGCCTTTAACTTGTTTTAGGTGATCTAAAATTACTTTTGAATAAAATGGGGTAAAATACCAAGATTATCCATTTTTCTAATTCTGTTAGCTTTTATTACTAAGTTAGTTATTTTTACAGTTAATAATTCACTTAAATTATATGAGCCATTTACAGGTTTTTGAATTAATTGTGAAGCAGCATGGTCACTCTTTTACTCCATATATTAGTTTGGGTTGGGGGATAATAAATACCCAATACTGGATTTTCAGGCTTACCCTGGAAAAAGTGTTTGGGTATCTTTCTGTATCTATCAGATGTGCAGTGCTGACTAATAACTGCACTTCAAACACATTATATAGTGTTATGTCTTTCTTGAAACTTACACTCAAATATCCAAACTCAGAGCAGCTGTGAGTCTTGCAGTTTAGTTTTTGTCTGTTCTCAACAGCATTGAAGTTGTTTGTGGAAGCTGTAACATTGGGGCTATAACATTGGGGCTTGCTAAATATTTAAAAGTCTTGGGGATGAGAACTGAAGAAGGATGATTAAGTTTTAACTGATGTTTTAATAGATAGAAATAAAGCCAAGAAAACTGGAAAGACTGAAAGATAACAATAATGTCTGGTGGAAGTGGGAGTTTTATCTATTGATTGCATGTAAGATTTTATTCTCTAGCTGTTAATGCTTTCTCTTTGATTAGTGGCTTAGTACCCCTGCACAATGCCTGTTCTTATGGACACTACGAAGTGGCTGAGCTCTTAGTGAGGCATGGTGCTTCTGTCAACGTGGCAGACCTGTGGAAATTCACTCCTCTACATGAAGCAGCAGCAAAAGGAAAATATGAAATCTGCAAACTGCTTTTAAAAGTATGTGGTGGAGTTCTCAGATTGTTTTTAAATGCATATATATTTATATTTTCTGAGGATTAATTAATGCTAAGTTAATTGCATTCAGTGAATTCTTTGTGGTGTCTTTGAATCAATTTTCATCTTTCAATTGTCAGACGGTTTCCTGTGTAATATCATTGACTTAAAAAGAATCATCAGTACAAGTACTATTTCCAGCACATGTGTTAATGCTCTTAGCCAAGTAAAACTAGAAAAACCAGCTGAATTCACATAAAAATGAAAACTCCCAACCTTGTCCTATCTGTCCCTTTCTGAAATAGTTATTGCATTTAAGTAAATTTTGTCAGTACTTATACAAGAGTGTGTTACAAAGCAATAGCGGAAGGTGGGTCCTAAGTGCTGTTTCGTATGAGAGAAATTTATAACTGTTATGTTAATGTATAATTTATCAAGCTCCTGGAAGAAATGCTTGCTAACATACTGTGGCATAAATATTCATTATACTGAGAGGAAGAACCTGTAAAAAGCATGAGGTAATGCGAAGATGTTTCCAGTGAGAAACACGAATTTGAGAAACTTCTTAACATAAGGTTGGATTGTGCCCTGGGAGGGTGAAAGGGAGTGCTAGAGTAGATTCTCTTGTCAATCCTATTTCCCCTTTCAGCCTTGCCTACTTATATCCCTCTGAAGCACAGCATTTAAAACAAGAGAAAGTCATGATATGGATAGTCTTAAAATAATGAGGATCTTCCCTGGCCACTTTTCATTTGCTCCTGCAAAGCCTCACTATTTCCCTCCTATATCATTATTTTACTTGATTACCAAAAAAGCAGTCAGAGAGAGAAGAATGATAGTTTGAAGTACATCTACAGCAGAAACCAGGAGGTATTAAGAGATGTCTGTGGAGTAGGCATGGTGGTGGCCTTGGAAGTAACACCCTAATAAAGATGTTAGCTCAAGCTATGGGAACACTCTTAATCTCTCAAGCACAGTGTTACATTATAGACACTGGAGATCTCTGGCCTTTCCTGATCATTCCACAGGGAATTTAACTATATTTTGTGTTCAGAGGATCCTGAATGGATGTACACAGGAAATAGAAAAGTGCTGAAATTTATTTTTATAAAAATCACTCTTGCACAAGAGCTAAATGTGCCCTTAAGATGACACAGATGTAAAGGCTCTGGGTGTCTGTGGATATGTGCTCACACTGCAGTTTACTCAGGGTTTCTCCTGCTGTGTCTCCTGTGCCAGCTGGCAGTGCTGTCAGTTCTGCTGAGTTGAGGATGTTGAGCTTGACTCCTCCTGACTTGTGCTCCTTCTCTCCTGGTCTGCTTGAAGAGAGAAACAAAAATAAACAGGCATTTTGAAGATACTGTCTTTTTTATCTTTTTTATCACCTTTCTTTGAAATTACCACCTTCATTTGTTTCTGTGCCTTGGAAGGGGTCTCAGAAGACACTACCTCTTCATTCAGATATTTATTCTGGAGCATATTCAAATAGTTCCAATTTTGATGAGTTTTAAATTAAGGGATTTCAGGTCATGTCTGGGAGAAGCCATTGCCATCTAAAAAGCTTTGTGCAAAGAATGCTCTCTTCCCAAAAGAACCACAGATGTGGAACTGGTTCTGTGTAATCAGTACTCTGTCCCTTTCTGTCCCTGCTCTTTATCCTTTACACCATGAGCACAGTTGTACTGCTTCCAAATACAAAGCAGTTAATTCCCTCTGTTCTCCCCATCCCCATCTCATTCTCCATGGCTCACACTAGCACAGCTTTGCCAGCATGTCCAGTGGAAAATAGCAGGGTAGACTTGCTGGCATGGACTGGACCACTGTGTTTGACTATTCTGAAGAGGCCAGCCAGAGAACTATAGTGCCAGCAGCTGCCTCTGCTTTATCTATCTTTGTTTTTTCCCACTGCTGCTGAAATGAATAGGGAAGGAGCTGTCCTCCCACAAAACTGAGTGTGGACATGACTCATACCATATGCTCTACGTAGTTACATGTTCCTCTTCTCATCTTCCTGTGCTCCAGTACTGTGTTCTTATCACTGCCTGATGGACATGTTTTTACCAGCACAGATACACTCCAGCAGTCATCCAACTCCACTTGTCCACCAAAATGTTTTTTTTCACTTCTTTCAGAGACCTATAAACTGCTCAAGATGGTGCTGTTATTATTGGGAAGCATAGAGAAGAGTATTTCTCTTGTTCCCTTCGAAACAAATGCCTTTCAATATCAGGGTGACATTTAGTAAAACTCAAAGCCTGGCTTTGCTAGCTCAGAAAGTTGTGCTCAGGAAATAACTCTGCCAGCCATTTGATTCCTGCCAGTTTTCAGGAGAGGGGGAGGACTGGCAGCAAGGTACTTGCAGTTGGCTTTCCTTTGGCACTGCTGTAAGAAGTAGCTATCTGCAGGAAATGCTCCTGAGCATACTGCAGTTGCAAGTAGAGCAGGGACAGCTCTTGCAGAGGGCTGCCATTCTTCCTTGTGGAGTTGAGGTTCACACACTGTTTCAGACTAGTGCTTTTCGGCCTCAGCCTTCTGAATGTATTTTCATGTGCCTACTGATCTATACAATTATGACTTTGTTATGGTAGGTCAGCAGAATCCCATCTTGTTTCACAAAGCAGTGGCACACTTAGGTGCACTGCCCTGTGCATGGTTGTGACAGTAGCATTCTGCTTTGCTCTTTGCAGCATGGAGCTGACCCAACAAAAAAGAATCGAGATGGCAACACTCCCCTAGATTTGGTGAAAGAAGGAGACACAGATATCCAGGACTTACTGCGAGGAGACGCTGCCTTGCTGGATGCTGCCAAGAAGGGGTGCCTGGCACGAGTGCAGAAGCTGTGTACTCAAGAAAATATCAATTGCAGAGACACCCAGGGAAGAAATTCGACCCCGCTGCATCTTGCAGGTGGGTAACACGCCAGGTTTTGAAGGCTTGTATATTTGTGGTGAGTCTGCAGATGTAATTTGCCAAAATCAGGATTGGTATAGGAAGAGAATTGTCCTGTACAGAGTTAACTACGGCATGTGTATTTCAGGAGGTAATACAATTACTAGGGAAGAGGAACTTCTGCAGTTGAAAAATTGCCTTAGCTTTTCTGTCTGATATTTTTCTTTATTTTAGTTCTCCTAATACTGAATTTCTTTTCCTGTGCTTTTTCTACAGCTGGTTACAACAATTTGGAAGTAGCTGAATACCTTCTTGAGCATGGTGCTGATGTTAATGCCCAGGACAAAGGAGGATTAATTCCCCTACACAATGCAGCATCCTATGGGGTAGGTGCAGTCTTGCCATGAGTAGAACAGCAAGGGACTCCTTAAAGTTGTATCCAAACCCAGTTATTTTGCAACTGTTTTGCTGTGAACATAGTTCTAGTTTTGGCGTCATAGAATATTTGTTGTGCTAAGTTGCTGTTGTGAGTCCTATTTGCAGTCCTACCCATTAAATAGGACACTGATTCAGGTGTGCTGTAGCAGTTAAATGCTGCAATTTGGAAAGCTCACTACAATGTAGCTTCTATGCAGGCAAGCAGATGCACAGGACTGAACAGTAAGTTTGGGGTGATATTTGAAACAGAAGAGACCTCAAGTTGTTTCTGGAAGACTTAGATGGAAGGAGGAGAGAAATACCAGGAGATTGTGTGCAGATGACAGGGAAGTGGAGGTGTGTTACAGCTGATGTTTGGGGGGAATCTATTGCTAGAGGTGAAGTGTTGAAGGACTGTTGCATTTGTAATGTGGCTGTCCTGCAGGGAGGATGCAGTGGCAGATTGAAACCATTTTGTATAAGGCAGCCCCTCCTTCCTCCATATAGGAGTAAGCATCTGTGTACCAATCTATACAGATGCCTAACAGATTGCTTATAAGGAGTTGTTAGTTGTGGATTGGGTGAGAAAGAAATCTCTTGTAAATAATTGTGCAGAGACAGTGCTTGAGAAGCTCCAAGCACTCTGCTTACATTCAGATAGAGGATATGAAGCTCATGAAGCAATGGGTTTGATGGTCTCATGATACGCTTTGTCTGTTACTTACCTGGCCCTGGTACAAGTACACCAAAATCAGGGAGAGATGACCATAACAGAGCCATGATTGCTTTTGTTTGAGAGCAAATGAAATAAAAAGCGCAGTGTTCACCTTGTTTTTAGAAAGAGCATCAGTGGAAGTCAACCTACACCATGTGCATTGGTTCTTTACGTGACTCTGGGATCCCAGTGTCCCAAAGAGCAAAAAGCCCCAAATCCTGATGAAAGATTGGAAATGCAGCACAGAATTCTTTTATGTTACAGGGTCCTAATACCAAGCAATACTGTTTATCAGCATCTGCCATAAGTGTTAATTCCCAGGATGTAGCTAAGATTCAGAGATAAATTCTGTTGAAAATACTGTGTTCTTTTTCTTTGGCATGAGAAACTAAAACACACATTTTACATAAAGCCTAAACATTTCCTATTGGCATAGAGAAGTGTCAGAGATTGGTTTTAGCCTATTATAATTTCTAAAAATCATAATGCCAATCTAACCTGGTTGCCTTGCTTTCTCTAGGAAACATTAAAAAGGCAGTGTTTGGTGCTTTTCCATCAGCTTACTTAGTTAAGAGTTGCTGCATACCTTTCCTGGCATCCCACACTTCTCTCTGAGCCTGTTCAGATCCCTGTGATGGGAGGGAGAGAGGAGATGAGTACTGGTTTCACAAGTTCATAGCTGGCAAGTTTCACAGGCTCTGCCTTTTCCTCACAAAGTTTCTTCAGTTCTCCCACCCAGCACTTCATGCCATGTGTCCCTCAGTAGGGTTTTGTGTGGCAGAAAAATCACAGGAACAGCAATTGCTTTAAAAGTTTGGCAGAGAGGAAAGATAAAGTTGGCAGTATTTTTAAACCACACTTGTTCAGAGACCAAGCTGTTTTATGAGAGCTGCAAAGAGTCACTTGATTGCCATTGAGGGGAAAAGGGAAATCCATTGGCAAGTCTTGGCACTTCTGCTTACAACTTCAGTGTTTCATGGTCCTACCCAGTCATTTTGACTACTTGCTTTTTTATTTCTTTGCTGTCTTGCACAAAAAAGATCTACTGGTTAGAGGCAGGCAAAGATTTCATTTTTTCTTATTTTTATTAAGTTTTATCTGATTTTTACTTGAGAGACCTCAAGGATAGGATATTGATGGAAGCATGGGGTTATAAGTTCATTGCATTTATAACCCATGTAAAACAGCTGTCCCTCGTGACACTCATAATACATTTTATCAATTACAGTTCTCATAAAATATGATTGAAGATAGAACAGGTCTGTGCTGCCACAGATGAGTTCAAAGTCCTGCAAGAAAGAAAGTACAACAAAGACTTCTGTGTACAGACAGGGGTGACTCAGTAGCACAACACATTGATCTTGAGAACTTCTAGTATTGTGTCACAACAGTTGCAGCCCTGTAAATTTGCCAGTTCAAATTTGTCCACAAATAATTTTTTTATGCAGGGTTAAGTATCATGTCTGGTCCTGCAGCTGGCACAAACTTAATGCTATGTACTTGGGCTGATACAACAGAAATCTGTTTCTGTGCCTGATCCCAATTCTTCATATGCTGGTAAATGATCTCGTAGTGTCCAGACAACACAGATGACCGTGGAGCTGCAGTATAAATGAAGTGTGCTGCTCCTGTAACACAGGAGGCACAATGAGTTACAGGAAGGAGAATCCACAAGAGTCTCTAGGCACCATTACCTCCAGCTTGGAAAAGGAATATATGTTTTACCAGTGTCATGTTGAGTAAGATGTTCTTGTGTTTTCCAGCATGTGGATATAGCAGCACTGTTGATCAAATATAATACATGTGTAAATGCAACAGATAAGTGGGCGTTCACACCTTTGCATGAAGCTGCACAAAAAGGAAGGACACAGCTCTGTGCTCTGCTGTTAGCTCATGGAGCAGATCCAACCATGAAGAACCAAGAGGGTCAGACACCACTAGACCTGGCAACAGTAAGTTCATGTTAGCCAGCCGCAGGCTGCTCTGCATATTAAATTCATTTCTATGGCTCCATGGCATCAGCAGTCCTCAGCTTCCATTGGGCTGAGGTGGAGAGACAAGGGCATCTCCTTAGTGCCTGTTTGTGGCTTTCTATCCATGAGTTCAGGCATTTTCCTTTGGCTGAGATCTTAGCATGGCTTGTGATTTAAGATTTGCTTCTCCTTCAAGATTTACTCCTAGGATCAATCTCCTCATTCCCAGAAATAAAACTCCCTGAAATGTCTCTGATGATGGTCAGTCTGTGTACTGTTGGTGATTATTTCTTTGAACCTAGGAGGAATATCAGATGGGCCTTCAGAGAAATGGGAATGTTTAGTGGATTATTACACTCAATGCCTCCATATTACCTCAGGTCCTTTTTCTAAAATTAACTCTAAAACAACATTCCAAAGAATTCATTCTACTTCCAAAGATTTTTATATATCTATCCAACTTTTTCTAAAACTGGCATCTTTCTTTTAAGTGGTGTCTGGTTTAAAAGCCTAAGAAGATTGTATGAACATGTATGCCCCAGCTTAAACAATCTTGATGGAATAGATAATGCAACCAAATTGGATGCTGTGTCTGGTTTTAGTGCAAGTATCTTTTAGGGTTATTGATTTATTTATGGAGAGTTCAAGAAATATCCTCCAGAGTAATCTGAGCTCTAGAAAACCTGCTTTGTGATGAAGGATATGAAAATATTTGATTTCTCTGGGGAAAAATAAGGATGTCTTAATCATGTTCTACAAGAACTTTTAAGGATTAAATTCTTGAAGGTGAGAGTATTGCTTAATTTAGTCAATAAAGGCTAAATCCTATTGTTAGCTAAGATCATACTTCTCCCGAGCTCCTGTCCTTTTCTTTTTCTATTCTAACCCTATGAGTTGTGATTATAGCAAAGGCAGTGGTAGTCTTTCCACTGAAACCTAGTTCCAGTGTGCCTGAGTGGAGCCTGACAGAAAAATTAAGAAGTGGTATTTCCTGTCCTAGGTTCAGAAGAATTTAAAATAAAGTTGCTGCATTGTTCTCCCTGGCTTTAACACCTATAAAGTCATCATGCCAGAAAAAAATTAGATATACCTTCTTACATACCTTTAGAAATGGGGAGAACCTGATTCACCTATGTCTTGAGTGGTGAATCAAAATATTCTTTCAGCTGTGAAAGAAGTTGGCAATTTTCTTTCCAGTGGGAAACAGAACAGTTAAATAAAACAATTCAAAATTCTTTCGAGAACTCGGTGGCTTGTGATAGTAGGACCTCATGTTGGATGTTCTTTCTGTTTTTCAGGCTGATGATATCCGAGCTTTGCTGATAGATGCAATGCCTCCAGAAGCTTTGCCTACGTGCTTCAAGCCTCAAGCTACTGTTGTTAGTGCCTCTGTGATCTCTCCAGCATCTACACCATCCTGCCTCTCTGCTGCCAGCAGCATAGATAACCTCACAGGGCCACTGGCAGAACTGGCCGTAGGAGGAGCATCAAATGCTGGGGATGGAGCCGCAGGAACCGACAGGAAGGAAGGAGAAGGTGCATTTGCTGCTGGACAAGTTTACATTGCCAGAAGTACAGTAGTTTAGTGTCAAAATAGGCCTTGGTTTATCTGAAAAGCATTTCTGACTAGCCAGAAAATACTGCACAGTTTGAACTGTTATCTGTGTTTTAAAGGGTCTGATGCTTGTTAACTGTTCACCGTTAACTGTTCATCTGTGTTGGCTGTCAGTGGTTAGGTCTGACTACAAATGCAGATTGATTAGGTGCCCAGATGGTCACTGACTTTATAAAGAAAATCCAATGAGAATTGTTTCAATGAAGGAGTTATGACTGGGATGGCTGGGGGATTTTGCTAAGGCTTTTAAAACCCTTTGATTAGTATTTGGAGTCCATGCTTTAGTCAGAATCCAAGGGGATCACATAGCAAAAATATACCCATCCTTCTTCTCCTTCTCTTTGCAGTATGAGTCCATATTTGTCACACATGCTTTGTGCTTACAGTAGTTAATTCTGAAGAGGGAATGGTGCTGAGGTTTGCACAGAGCTTTGACACAATGGAAGTAGATTGTTTATTACAGACATAGATGAATTGATTGTAAAAAGAGAGGTTGGAATTTTGAGAGAATCAGTGGTATTGCTTGACTGTTTAAGTTGGTTGGTTTGGTTTTTGTTACTTCACATACATAGGATATAAAGACTTGTTTCTTCTCTTACAGTTTCTGGTCTTGACATGAACATTACCCAGTTCCTAAAAAGCCTGGGTCTTGAGCACCTTCGGGACATCTTTGAGACAGAACAGGTAAGTGGCAAGCCTCATTTCTGTATGTTTAAGAGATAAACTAATCTAATTGAAAAAGGGAAGGAAAAAACCTGCAGTTCACATCTACAGAAAAGCATGTGTGTCCAAGTTTTCTTTCAGTTTTCTGCAAATGAATTGCCAGATACAATACGATAAAGTTGCAAAACCTATGAAAATACCTTTTTTTGTTGGGTTCAGGTGTCAGGTAGCTTTCACTTCTACATACACTGTGACTGCCAATTTGACTTGCATTCTGAGAGTTATTTTAGACCTTGTGAACTTTGAACATGATGACTCTAATGAAGTTAGGTTGAAATGTCACCTGTGTTTGTCCTTCAGCAGTCTTGATAGCCAAACAAGCCTTTCACCACCTGTAATGCTGCATGTGATACTTTGGTTAGATCCAGGAAACCCTCCAGTTTGACTGGAGAAATGAAAATCTGGCATGAGAGTAGTCACACTACAGAATGCAGAAGCTACATTTCCTGTTAGGTTAGGACCATAGCATTAACCAGGTTTTGCCAGGCTAACTTTCAAATGGCACTGAGACATAAGGGAAAAAGCCCTACAGATTTATCAATAATTCACAATATATCAGAAGAATACAACTGATATAAGTTTCTCGAGCTTATGTTATGGTTTACAGCAGAAGTACGTGTAAAGTATTTGTGTACTGTTTCTGAAGTTTAGCATGTTGCAGTTAAATAGATCTGTTCACGTGAGTGAGGTGGATGTACATGTGGAAGTGAAAGGTACAAGTGCAACAGACTGGATTTGATGATTATTTTTTCTTCTGGGCTCTGCTGCTAATCTTTAATTGAGGAATCAGGAAACAAAGGTTTAAAATATAATGTGTTGCTTACAGTTCCAGCTGTTACTGTAAAATGTTCTAGGAGGTATCTCTTCAAAGATAAAATACCATAGAACTTTTTCCTTTCTGATATGTGAAGCATAAGCTCTTTTCTTTAATTTGGAACTGTTTCTATTCAAAAGGCAACCAATCCCAAACCAACCTGTATGCTTCTCAGGTTTTCTCACTATTTTTCACACCTTCCTGTAGCCTAGCTGGTCTTGTTCTGCTTTTGCTTCCTTAACTCCTAACCTGTTAAGATCTTCCCCTGCTAATAAGATTTAACAATGCAAATCAGATTCAATATATTCATCATTTAGAAATGATCTAGCTCTTCTTGTAAGTTTCTTTGTAGAAAAAACAAGCTCATCTTCTTTAAGCTTATGCTTTTAAGCTGATTTTGGAAACACTACCTTCACATGCACTTTTTCACCTTGACTCGTTATTAGTAAGCTTGGAGAATATTAATTTCTGCTTGTGTAGTGAAAATAATTGTACAGTGCTGTGAAATGTTGAATGCTTCAAAAGCACTCCCATATTTGTGCCAGCATTTCAATGCATCCCACTTCTACCTAAGTAAAAATACTTGTGAGAAGTTTCTGTGAGAACCAGCTCTTGTTAATTGCTGTGAGAGAAGTAGAAGTTTTGCACAGCAAGGCTGTAGCAGCTGGATATGGTCCTGTGATAGGGAGAAGTTTGCCAGAAGGTGGCAGCAAGTAGAAGTGAAGCAAAACATTAACTACCTTTACACTCTTGCACCGTGAATACTTTCCATTTTCTGAAGTCATAGGTCTCCAGCCTTGAAAGTCAGGCTAGGTTTGGCAAGTGATTTATGTGATCTTTCATCTTTCCAGATAACCCTGGATGTGTTGGCTGACATGGGGCATGAGGAGCTTAAAGAAATTGGGATCAATGCATATGGACACCGTCACAAATTAATAAAGGGTGTGGAGAGACTTCTAGGAGGCCAGCAAGGTAAATATGACCCTCTTACTGGCTAGTCTAAGTGTAGCACACAGCAGGCTCCCAGAAGTCACCTTCTCTAAATGTAGTCATTATCACCAGGACTTCAAAGAATCCGAATGTCAGCAAAGTGCCTTTGCTGCAGACGTGGTGGCTGAGTGGGTTGTGATAGCTAAAGAATATATTAAGGAGATACCAGACCAAGTGATCACTTGCCTTTCCAGAGAATGGACACCACTGAGGCAACTTTGGAAGCAATGCCTATTTCTCAGGACCTGTTTCATCCAGAAAGGAGCTTTTGGATTGATTTGCCCTATGTACCTACCCACAGGCCAGTTATATCCTGAAGGGTGGGCCTGGTGGAGTTTTAGCTGCCTGAGGCTTCTGAGATGTTTCTATAGAAAGAGGAAGCAATAAAGGGCGATTATGTCCCACATGCATTTTTCCTCTCTCCTTTAAAGCCTCTGCTGCTAACGAAAGCACTTTTAGCTTTTTGAGGTTGTGCTTGTGCCTTGTGTTTATTTTGCATTTCCTGCTGTGCTCAGGTTGTTTAAGAACAATGATGATGATGGATACAAACAGAGCCAATATTGGTTTTTCTTGTTGATTTTTGCTCCTTTTCATTCCTTCTCTTTGCAGGTACCAATCCTTATTTGACTTTCCACTGTGTGAGTCAGGGGACAATTCTCCTTGACCTTGCTCCTGATGATAAGGAGTATCAGTCCGTAGAAGAGGAGGTAATCTAAGTCCCTTTCTTAATGCTTCAGTGGCCCTATATTTTGCTTTCCACTGATAACCTGTCAGGGCTAAAGTGTGCAATACATGTTGAAAGTGCTCAAATAGGCTTTGGTATAGATCTGACATGAAGTTTAGGGTTCTTCATTTGTCCTTCCATATTGAGCAGTGATAGAAATTTTTTTGCTATGTCCTGCCAATGTTTTTAATAAGTGGTCTCTGTGCAGTTAGTGTTATCCCAGTTTTATTTTGTTGCTGTGTTTTGGATCTTGTCTTGGACGTTGTCTCATAGGGAGGGTTTGCACAGCTTTCTGTAGATAGGTCGACCTGTGAAAATTAAAAGCTGTGTGTGAAAACCAAGGCATCGAGGCCTTGCAATTCTCTAGGCATTTTTTGTGAACCAGCTTGTTTTCTCTTGTCTCAGTGGCTTAGTTAATCTGTAACCCAGATAAACAGCTCTTGGATAATTGAGAATTGACTGTAATTTTACCTCCCACACACACACATGCTCTTTTATTTAAGTAAACTACAAGCACATACCATTTTGAAAGCAAAAATCATAACAGAAAAGAGACTTCCTGAAGAGTCGTGTTTGGAAGAAACTCCATTTTACTGTGCATTTGCTATTTGTGTCGTGTTTCCTACATTATAACACAGAAACATTTGGAGTCTTTTAAAAAGTCTAGATAATCAGGATTGCTGCCAGCTTACATGGACATATTTTTATTAGTAACTTCATAAACTGGAATTTGTGCAGATAATTTTTATAAACTTTTCTGAAAGAAAGGGTCACTTGTCTGCCATGGTAAATTGGAATATTTATTTGAACTGTTACAAAATATTGTTGCTGTAGCTATAAATACTTCTCTCAAATACACAATGAGACTAGTTCTGAGGGAATCAGAAATGCTCTCCTAATTACATAGGAGAATTAACAGCACTGGTATTTTCTTAATACTAAGAAATGCAGACTAACTCACTGAAATCACATTTGTTATTACTACGAAGTGATCTTTTTGTATATTAATTTTCAAAGATTGTTTTTTTCTAATTGGAAGAAACTTTTCTAGTTGTATATCATTTTGATAGCAAGTACCATTATTCTCCTTTTTCTTATGTGGAATTTTATTACAAGATTGGATAATTCCATCATCTAACTTCCCTATTGTGGAACAGCATAACGTGTTGGGTGCTTGAGAAGTTAGGGTATACCTCAATTTAAAATTGAGACTTTTTTTTTTTTTACACCTTTTAATTCATTTTTCCATCAAGATTGTCTGTTGTTGCCAGTGATACAGTGAGACACTGCATGGATACTTTGCCTTGCTAGGAAGGTTTATGTGCTGAACATTTAGGGTTTTTTTTTTTATGTAGATGCAAAGTACAATCCGGGAGCATCGGGATGGTGGAAATGCTGGTGGGATCTTCAACAGATACAATGTCATCAGGGTAAGTTTCAAAACCTGTCAGTTTCATGTGGTAAAGTATGTTAGTATTTATGCCAGCAGACAGAATCAGTTTAATGGTTTGCCCCTTTATATTTAAAGTTCTTTGTTGAAACGATGTTCAGGAGCAGAGTTAACGCGAGTGCTAAAATGAGTGTGTGCTCTGCACAGGGAATGAGGGAGAAGTGTCCGCTTGGGCTCCAAAAGGAGTCTGAAGAACTGATTTTAAAGACAGAGATGGTGAAGAACCTGACTGAATTTCAGAGGACTATAACTTCTATATTTGATCCTTGCAACACAGATTCATTTTTTTTCCTCAGTGTAGTCTTTTCTTCCCTTTTTAAGGGTAGGGGATGTGAAATTATGGGCGTGAGTTCTAATAAGAAGTTTCTATCTCCCTATGCAACTTCCCAGCTTGACACCACCTCTCTTGCCCTTGCCAACTAGAAAAATACATTTTTCAAGCTGTGACATGCCAGAACATAGTGTTGTCTTTCTGAGGGAAAGTACACTTTCTGGTTTCTTCTTGTGGGGAGAATGAAGTAGAGGGAATCAGAACAGAACTTGGTTTCTGAGCTCCAGCAAACCTGTGGTGCCTATCTCTTTGAGAAGTAAGCCTGTGCAGAGCCTTTGCAACTTGATCCAATAGATCGTGCCTCCTGAAGTAAACTCTGCTTCCATCCTACTCCCAGCCAGTGGTGAAGTCCTTTACCTAATACAGTGGTATTAGAGCATGTGGCTGAAATGATAATGGATAGAATTAAACAGCACATCTCCTTATTTTTGCCTCTAAAGTTGGTTCTTTTCATAAAAAGAAACCTAAACTAGACAGTAAATTTCAAAGAGCTGGATGAGATTGGTCAACAGAGCTCAAAGCAGAGAGAGAAGGAGTTTCAGACAGTTTGTAGTTCTTTGTGGTATTGCAGGCTCTGAGAGAAGCAGCCTGAAAGTTGTCCTTAAACCTGAGAACTTAGGCTGCAGTTTCACAGTAGTTTCAACCATTTGTAAACATGTGCTAGAGTTGTTTGAGAGACTTCAGCCTTGAGTGCAGAACAGCCATGGGGTTTCTTCATAGCATTCACGGGTCTTGCTGTCAGTTTCCCTTTCAAAAATTAATGTGAACACCATGAAACTGTACTTCATTTCAATTGCAATTCAAATACTTGGGAGAGATTGAAGTGTTATGGTAACAGCATGGTTGGATCTGTCGTTCTGCTGCAGATTCAGAAGGTAGTGAACAAGAAGTTGCGGGAGAGGTTCTGTCACAGACAGAAGGAGGTCTCAGAGGAGAATCATAATCATCACAATGAGCGCATGTTGTTTCACGGTAAGGAAGGACTGTCTCTGTGTCTCTGGTATTAACAAAAATCTCTAAACCTTGCAAAGACCCACAGGCAATGTTATTGTTGCTGTGTCACCATCATATGCAAGTAATCATGTTTCTGCACTAGAAATGCAGGGGTGCGTTGGGGGTGTGGGGGTGGTGGGGTTACTCTGTGTAGTTACTGCAATCCTAAAAGCTACACAAGATAAGAAATACTTTTTTTTATGTTTTGGTTTTTTGAGAAAGAGGAAGGTTTTTTGCTAAGCTGTGTCTTAGTCACTTCCAGTAAAGCTGCTGGGATGATGTTACATTGCTGTGAGAAAGACATGGTGTCTTCTAAATGAGGGGAGCAGCACACAATAAAAGCATTTTATCCTGGTCCTTCAGGCAAGCATAGGGAAAGGAATCAAAGCTAACCATGATTTCAGCAAGATTTCTCTAGAAAGGCTACAGATGACAATTGCCTGAAGGTCCTTCTGCCCTAGATTCTTCTATGATTCTGTATAGGAAATTGGTTTTGGGTATGATTGTCCTGACACCTTGCCCCACCTTAACCAGTGCTGACTCCTGGAGAGGGTGTGCATTGACAAGATAACTTCCACTGAAATGTGAGTGGGGGAAAGCCATTTAATGAGATCTGTGAAATGAGTAAGAAATGAGTCACACGTGGGATTTTGGTGTATAGTGATAAATCCCACACATCACTGCATCCTGCTGGGTATCGCCCCCTTCCAGCTGACTGAGCACACTTTCTGGTATTTAGTGGTCTATTTGAGGAGATAAACTCCTTGACATTCAGTCTTGTATTACTATACAACTTAACAAGAATGTGTCTTTCCATGTCACTGTTCTAGGGTCTCCTTTTATTAATGCTATCATTCACAAAGGATTTGATGAAAGGCATGCATACATTGGAGGAATGTTTGGGGCTGGAATTTACTTCGCTGAGAACTCCTCAAAAAGCAACCAATATGTGTACGGAATAGGGGGAGGAACTGGCTGTCCCACACACAAAGACAGGTCCTGTTACATCTGCCACAGGTATGAATCCAGCAGAGTTCCCTGCACATAATTCTGGCTCTCCTGGTTTTTATGAATCTAGCACAGGGTGACTTGCAGGGAAAGAATGGCCACTTGAGCTTGGTCATGGCAGGAAAAATGCAGTTTTCCATTAGTCAAGGCTGAAAAAAAATGAATATAAATGCAGCAAGTCCCACAGGAAGGTCAAAAATTACATCTGAGCATGCAGTGAGTATAAATCAAAGTGAGCTGTGGCTCAGGAAAGAGGCTTGAAACAGCAAGTTTGAAAATGGAGAGTCAGGGGAAAATAGCAATTAAACTCCAGGCTCTCTGAGGACAAAACTGCCGTGCAAAGTGGTGGTCAGCAGTACAGTGTTGTACTGTGGATCAGATCATTTTGGAGGTAGTTAATTTTGGAACAGGACTTAATCACAGCTTTGTTTTGTCCTGGAGTAGATCAGTGTGTTTCTCACACTGTCCATTCCCTGCTGGTAGGAACACAGAGAGTTTCAGCTTCTTTCAACACCTTTATATAAAATAAACTAGAACAGGCTTCCATGGGAGGGCTAAACAAACTGTGTGTTTTCCCTTCTGTGTGTAGTGAAAGATTTTTTGTGATGAGTTTTGTACAGTCTTACAACTGGTTTCTAAAAGTGCTTCTCTAAAAAGCCTTGAGAAATTAATCGTAATGAAATAAACTCAAAAGCCTGAAATCATTCTGGAAGCATACAATTCCTGGTAAGATATTTGAAAGTGATACTCTCTTTTTTCGTTTTAGACAAATGCTCTTCTGTAGAGTGACCCTTGGAAAATCCTTTCTTCAGTTCAGCACGATGAAAATGGCTCATGCTCCTCCTGGGCACCATTCTGTTATCGGCAGGCCAAGTGTGAATGGACTCGCTTATGCCGAGTATGTTATCTACAGAGGAGAACAGGTGGGTTAGCAAGGACTGCCCTTAGGGAAGGACAGAGCCTGGAGCTGGAGCTGGGGTGTGGCTGGTTTCCAGACCAAGTGTGCTGCTGTGATAACACTGCTGATTAGGTTGTTTGGGTTTTTTTTCATATAAGTGGGGAAATAAACAGTGAACTGTATCTAGACAGCAAATGCTACTCCTATCCACTGATTTGCTCTGATTTATACCATGTAGAATTGCATCATTTCCCCTGTGCAGCTCTAATGGGGTCTATTAAGAATTGTAGCTTCTCTCAGGAAGCTCTCTTTCTCCCGTTGCATTTTACTGGCATTACTGCAGTATCAATGTCACATGCATTTCTGGGGCCTTTAGTACATCTTGAGGATTCTGGGCTTTTTCCCTGTGGATTCCCAGCAGTGACAGAGACTACTCTTAAATGGCAGCTGGAGCAGCACAGGAACCTTCAAAAGTTGATTTTTAACCTGAATAATTCAGCTAGACCCTGACTCTAGAGAAGTGTTTTGCTTACTACAGTGAATAACCACAAGTCTGTGGGGTCTGATGACAAACATCCCAGGTCCTGAGGTGATGGCAAGCCACTCTCCATCATACCATGAGATTATCTCAGTTGGAGCATGCTGCTAATAATACCAAGATCATGGGTTTGATCCCTGTATGAGCTGTTCACTTAAGAGCTGGACTTGATGATCCTTGCAGGTCCCTTCCAACTCAGAATATTCTGTTTTTCTGTGATATTTGTAGAGTCATGGCAGTCCAGCAAGGAGCCCAGGGAGACCTGGGCATGCTTGAGAAGTGGGCCCACAAAAACTTCATGAGGTTCAACAAGGCCAAGTGCAAGATGCTGCACTTGGCAATTGCAGAGCAGTCCCAGACCTGAGTACAGACTGGGAAATGAACTCATTGAGTGCAGCCTTGTGGAGAAGGATGTGGATGTTCTGGTGATGAAAAGCTGGACATGAGCCAACAGTGTGTGCTTGCAGCCCAGAGGAGCAACCGTATCCTGGACTCACCAAAAGAGAGCAGGTCAAAGGGGGGTGATTCTTCCCCTCTACTCTGCCCTTCTAAGACCCCACTGCAGTGCTGCATCCAGCTCTGGGGTCCTCAGCACAGGAAAGACAGAGTGGGTCCAGAGGAGTGCCATGAACATGATCAGAGCGATGTAGCAGCTCTCCTATGAGGAAGGGCTGAGAGAATTGGGATTGTTCAGCCTGGAAAAGGCTGCAGCTTAGAGCAGCCTTGCAGTATGTGAAGGGGGCTTATGGAAAAGAGGGAGAGCAGCTTTTTACACAGGCACATAGTGATAGGACATGGGGAAGGAACAGTTTTAAACTAAAAGAGGAGAGATTTAGGTTAGATGGTAGGAATAAATTGTTTATTCAGAGGGTAAGGAAGCCCTAGAATGGGTTGCCCAGACAAGCTTTGGATACTCCATTCCTGGAAGTTTTCAAGGCCAGGCTGGATGGGGCTTTGAGCAACCCGGTCTAGTGGAAGCTGTCCCTGCCAATGGCAGGGGGCCTCAAACCAGGTGATCTTTAAAGATCCCTCATATCCAAACCAATCTGTGATTCTAAAATAAGATTATATAATAAGTTCAGGAACCTTGGGGAAGCCCCATAGCCCAGTCTCTTGTTCACACTGAAGCCAGGCCAGATTGTTGGGGGCTTTGACCAGGCAGGTCTTGGAGGCCTCAGCAAATGGTGTTTCACAGCCTCCTACAGCAGCTTCTTCCTTTGATTACTTATCCTCAGAGTAAAATAATGTGTTCTTTGTATCCAATAGAAAGCTCCCCTGTTTTAAGTAATCTCATTCTCATGCTGTGCATCACAGAAGAGAGTCTTGCTCTGTTTTCTCAAGAGCCTTCCATATATAATGCAAGATTGCTATGAGGTCCCACAAAGCCTTCTCTTTTCTGAACCAAGCAAACCCATCTTTCTCAGCCTCTTCTTGTTTGTCCTGTGCTCTCTCCCCCTGACTCTCTTACTGGTCCTTTGCTGAACCTGGCTCCAGCTTGTTGGCATCCTTCTCGTATGGGAGAGTCTAGAAGTTGTGTGTGGTTTTCTGCATGTCGTTAAACGAGTACTGAATAAACAGCAGTCACTGCTGCACCTGATGATTTACCACATGATGCTCCTAGCTTTTATTGCTGTCAGGACACACTACTGATTCTGCTTTTTAGCTTGCTGTCACTCAAGGACCCCATTGCCTTTTCAACTGAGTGGCTTCTCATCCTGCAGTATTACAAGGAGTTAATTTCAGGTGCCTTTGGTCTTGCTGGGTTACATGAGGCTTCTGTAGGCCCAGTCTCCTCTCATCTGTTGAGGTTCCTCTGAATGGGGTCCTGCCCTCCATCAGCTTCATCTTTGTTCTGGGACTGAACTGGCTACCAGCTGTCTTCAGGAAACACTTGACAGATGGACAGATGACTGACTGGTTTATGTGCTTTGGGTGGGCCAAGCATTTTTCTGCCAGTAAAGACATTTGCAGGTTACGTCACAAGTTACTGACCCTTTTGAGGTCAGACTTTATCAGGCATCTGAGATTTTTGAGTAATTTAACAGGCTCTGACTGATTTGTAGGATTAGCTAACAAGGAGAGTAACTCTGTATTCCTGTGGCACACAATTTCTGGCAGTGTCTGTGTGGAAGGAACATCTTTCTTTCTATTTGTATGTTAACCAAGGTGTTAAGTACATCCAGCAGTTCCACTTCGTGGTGGCTAGGTTTGAAATCCAATTTTTCTTGCATGCTGTGAACACAGAGCTGATTCTTGCGCTGTCCTTCCTGGTCACTGTTTAGTGAAATGCAAAAACTGGAACTTGCTGAGTTACTCGTGCATAAACCAGGGGTTTTTTTCTTATTTTATTTTCAGGCATACCCAGAATATCTCATTACGTACCAGATTGTGAAACCAGAAGCTCCCTCACAGACAGCAACAGCAGCAGAACAAAAGACCTAGTAGCTGCAGAGCAGTGGAGAAGGATGTGACTTCAATCTTGGACTGGATGGATACGTGTTTCAGAAAATCAGTATCACATAAAATTCTTAACAACCTGGAAATAAGCTGTATGTCTTTTATAAAGCATTGCTGTCTTGATGAATATGATATGAGTAACTCTTGCATACTCAACTGCTACTGTTCCTCTTGAGGAAAGTTTACAAGGGACTGCCTTTTAATAACATATCTCAGGCTCCTAGTCTCTGCAGTTACCATTGTAAAATAATATTGTTTTGATCTAGACCTTGGGAACATTATTGTGCAAATGGAAATCTTTATTGGTGCCATCTCACATGTTAAAATTTCAGACACTACTTTTCTAGTTATTTTATTTGCAGATAAATTGCATTAAGCCCATCATTTTCTTTTCAGCATACACCATTCATTTCCTGTTTTCAAGAGATCCTATTTATTCTCCTTTTGTATTCTGAAGTTGAGCCGGAACCTTCTTGAATATATTTTGCACAAAGTCAAGTCGACTAAAATCATTAACAATGCAATATAAATTTCATCTGAGGAGGGCCTAGGTCAAGTTCTTCAATATAGGGGTTTTTTGCACACCTCTGAGCAAACAATAGCATGAGTGAGTGTAACTTTAGAGTGGAAACAAACCGTGTCAGTTCACTGCTTTGTCTGTGTGAGTTT
The DNA here is from genome assembly GCA_013398075.1 of Notiomystis cincta. Lineage (NCBI taxonomy): Eukaryota > Metazoa > Chordata > Aves > Passeriformes > Notiomystidae > Notiomystis > Notiomystis cincta. Next base: position 9,988 of record VZRX01016768.1, on the reverse strand, counting down.
TCTGGGGGGAGCCCTGGGAAGTGTTTGCAAGGGTAAAACCAGCTCTTGTGCTTGGAAGAACTTCATGAAGCAGGTCCATGCCCTCTGCTGGCATCTCTAAAAGAACATTTTATAAGGCTCCTGTTGAGTACATGCAGCTTGTGGAATGTTCTCCAGTCACAGCAGCGTTTGCTTTTGCTGGGAGAAGCAGCTGAAAAGTCAGAAGATTTCATCCACGAGGGCGTATCTAGTTCATGTCCCTCTGTAAGATGAGACCCAGTAAATGGGTTTCAGGCTGGTAAGGGAGAGTGTATTACAGCAGTTTCCTGTCACATCTTTGTATGTGACATCACAGTTGAAGAGCTTAAGGGATTTACTAAAGTAATAATTTTTTTAAATATCGATTTTACATTTTGATGAGAACAAAATTTTAAAATATCAGTTGGCAAGCGGATTTGTTTGCAGGTATACCAGAGAACAAAGTTAGGATTTATTCACTTAATACCCTTCTTCCCAAATTCCCAGGTTTATTTTGCTGGGTAGGAGAAACTTATTTTTAAGCATTGCATAGCACAGCATCAAACAGTTTCAAAAGTCCCCCTCATGGTGGATATGGATTTTAAGAAAAGCAGAAACTGTTTCTTTTTTGTGGTGTTTCACAGTTTCAGAGAAGGTTGAAGATCAAGCCTGTTAATTTTTTTCCTAACAATCAGTATGAGGAGATGTGCTTCAGTGTTGACCATGTAACAACTGGAGGAAAAGATGTTCCTTTGGACACAACATGCTGTACATTTCCCTATCAACCAGCACTATTTAGTATCTGATGATCCAGTTCATGCATTCAGGTTTTATCCCCTTTAAAGCAAGGAAGCAACAGAATAGTGTGCTCTTAGTTCATAAAAATATACATGCTCCCCACAAGTGGGACTTTGCTAACATGTTTGTATAAAACAGACTTAAACCTGAAAAGCTTTTCACTTTCAGCATTAAGACACAACATTTTTATTTTTAACATTAAGGCATTAATGTTGAAACAAGTCATCCTCACAAGAAATTTCACCCACTGTAAAATCAGTCATTTGATGCAATATGGCTACCTGATCATCATCTGTTTGTAATATCTCTAAAGAAAACCTTAGAAATAGCAATACTCCAACAGGACTTGAACTCTGAGTTTTACTTTTCTCGAGCTGACAGTGGATATATGGTTCTCGCTTCATTTTGTGACCTGATGAAATATGTAGCTTTGAAGTCCCAGCCAGGCTCTAGCCTAGTTGTCCTTTTTAAACAAATTTCATTGATAAAATTGGGTGCTTGTATTTTGGCTACTTGTTTCATAGTGTTAGAATTGCAAAGATCACCACTAGGCTTTGAAGCTTTGTATTCACCATTTAATTTTGGGGTTTGTTTTTCATTTAGTTAATAATGGAGTGAGGGGATGTGCCTATCTGCATTAGAGCTTCAGATAGTGGCCAGAGCTGCTCTCCATCCCCAGTTAGACATAGTTTTAAATGGTGAAACAGCTGTGCTGCTTAGGTGAGAAGAATGGTTAATGTGGGCGTGAAAGTTAAAAGCTTTACATCTTTCAAAAACAAGAACAAATCTAAAAAGAAAAACCCCACCAAGCCCACACCGGATGCTGTTCTTGCTTGCTGTTTCCTGTGTGCTGGTTGAACTAATGGCTAGTCTGGATTCCTTCTGCAGCCTGGAACTTCTAGAGGATAAAAATAGCCTGGAGGAGACTGAGGGGAGACCTAATTGGGGTCTTCAACAACCTCATGAGAGGAAGTGGAGGGGCAGGTACCAATATCTTCACTCCTGTGACCAGTGACAAGACTGGAGGAAACAGCATGAGGCTGGGTCAGGGGAGGTTTAGGTTGGATATTAGAAAAAGGATTTTCCCCCAGAGGGTGGCTGGGCACTGGAACAGGCTCCCCAGGGAAGTGGTTACAGCACCAGCCTGACAGAGTTCAGGAAGTGTTTGGACAATGCTCTCAGGCACGGGGTGTGACTTTTGGGGCTGTCTTGTATAGAGCCAGGAGTTGGACTCAGTGATCCTGATGGGTCCCTTCCAACTCAGCATATTCTGTGATTCTACTTTCCAGTATCTTTGAACTGCCAGTGTTAATGTTTCTGATGTTCTGTGCAGAGTAAAGGTGCTGTGTGAGGAAATCATTTTGCAGTGGTTTTTGTCTCGTAATGACGTGATCTCATAACCGTTTGTGGCCAGACACAGAGGAATACCCAGGCCTGATGATGCATCTGTGTGTTGTAGAAACCTGTGCAGGAGTAGCATATGTTGTCATAGCTCCTCTGCAGTTCAAAACAAAGTGAGGATCTGCCCATCAATATCAAAGTTACCCATGAAAAACCTGGTCGTGGTTTTGGTGGTAGAGCTGCATTTGGCAGGTTGTTAACGGTACAGATGCTGCTGCTTTAGCTGGGGGAGTTAACTACAGTGGGACCTTAAAAATGTCATGACCCCATAACCAGGCAGTTGCTGCCTCCTGAGAAATGAAGTTTTTGACCTCCTGAGAAGAGCAGTCCCCTGATACTGGGATGCTCATATGCAGCATTGGATCACCAGTGGAGGCACGGTAGGAGCTGAGGATGTAAGAATACTGGGCTAGGCCTTCATAGGCTTGGGAGACCAGGGACAGAACTTGGTGTCTACTGGCACAAGGGACAATGTCTCTCAGGCCTCTTGATTTTTGTCAGTGTCCCTTTGAGGCAGCATTTTGAAACTTCTTTGTAGTTTTGCGACAGGACCTTAATAGGCAAAACCATCTAACAAAGGAGGGAGGGTTCTGCTCTCCATTGCTGAAACTGTTTCCATGAGACTGATGATTGGATACCTGGTGCAGAGTGACACTGCAGTCTGAATGCTGTCAACAAAACTTTTGTTAGGATTAAAAGCAGACAGTACAGTACCTTAATAAGGTATATTTTATTTTCTCATTTTTGTCTACCTGTTGTGTTTGATCCCAGCTCCACAGAGACTGTTATAAACCTCTTATACTACTTCCACCACGTTGCAGTCGCTATTGGTTTTCTTACCTCTGTTTCAAGTGTTTGCATGTGATGCAATTGAATCCCACTGCATTATGTAGCAGGAATTTATTTTGCCTGCAAACTTAAACTTTGCTTGTTTGTTACGGGAGTACCCCAGAAGAAAATTCTACACTGAAGCAAAGAGAAAATCCTGCAAAATGTTCTGCCCTGTTGGCTTTGGTGGGCAGCAGACACAGAAAAGGGATGTGGCATAGGGGAGGGAGTAGCTCCTGGAGAAGGGCACTTTCTTGACTCTGGGAACCAGCTGTTCCTACTGTTGTAGGTTAGAGGAGTTGTCTGCTCCCTGTGAATGTGTGAGGTGTTGAGGGATGCAAACACGTTGTGCCACTGCATGGCCTGTGAGAGCTACTTAAGATGGTGGCAAATCTCAAAAAAGCCTCCTGCATCCCTGCAGTGACTTCAGTGTTTCTGCACAGTTCATGCACTGCCTGCAATTTCCATATGGGACTGCTAACAGAAATTGCCCTGAACAGGTTTTTTCAAGATGGGTAAAAGGAAGGGTCCAGCCACAAAACAGATTAGTTTGAACCATTGAAGCCAAATGTCAGGAAATGTGTGAATTTATTTTCAGTGGAATTTCTCTTTCCATGCTGCTTTGCCACAGAAAGTCTAGCTCAGAAATGTAAACTGACCTGCATCTAATGCATGCTTCAGTTATGTTAAGCTGAGTGTTTGTGCAGCACTGTAAGGTGTGCTGCAGCCCAGATGGGGGAGACCTGGGAAAGCACAGATTCAGTTCTTGCCTCATGTAACAAGTGGCATGTGAACCTCCACAGACTTGAATCCATTGGTGATCGGAGGTGGTGGCTTGGCACAGTCCAGATGTTCTCCTGGTCCTTCGGAGAGTGGCAGGACAGGTGCAGAGATGGAGTGACAGTGTTCCCACATCTCTGAGCACAGAGTAGATATGAAACCCAGGGGATTAGGGAACACTGTGTGTGTGTTAAAATCTCTAAAGCAAGGTGAATGAGCCTGGGAATCGGTAGGGGACATGGGAAGCAGATGCATTTCCATTACACTGACACAAATGCCTGTCGAGTCACATTATCTGACTGGTTTTGATGTATTGGTCTTGCTGAACCTGTTGGTGGCAAGTTTTAGTGCTGGTCCCATTAATTACTAATGTAGATTATTAGAGTGTCTGTAACTACAAGATAATTTTGACACTTTCTTAACATCTGCAGAACTTGCTTCAGCATTGGAAATGGAAATGAGGATTTTCTGTGTTGCAGTCCCATGAGCTTGTGCTTTGTCATTCCTAATTGCTTTCTCTGGCAACCCAGATGGCAATGTAGCTGGGGGTTGAATTTCTAGACCTTTTTTTGTGTAACTTGTTTTCATAACTAGCCCTGTATGTGTCCTCCCTTGGTTGCCAATTACCTGGAGCTGGGATATCATTTATTTATTTCTTCTTTTACCTTCTCTCTCAAAGTTGAAGACGATGGGCAGTTTCTCAGCCTACCTACATGGTGGACTTTAGGTAACATCTCTGTAACAACTGAGTTTGATCTATAAATGTGCTTGGCTAAATGTCTGATCTGCAATACTTGTAATAGTTTAAAAGTCAATAAATACATTTTTAACAGTTGCTCTGTGAAAATGGAATGTGTGCACAACCTGCTGTTCTGTCTTGGTCTTAGGACAAATTTGCTCCAGCCAAACTGTTGAAAACAGTTTTATTTTTATTTTCTCCAAACAATGTTTTCTCCCTCCCTCAGGCAATAAATAAAAAGTTAATTTCTAGAAAAAAAAAAAAAAAAAAAAAAAACAAAACAATACATATTAACAACACACACACAGACAAC
>VZRX01016767.1:161781-180587 GCA_013398075.1 Notiomystis cincta | reverse complement strand
GCCACAGCCACACGTTTCTTCCTTTTTTTTTTTTTTTTTTTTTTTTTTTTTTTTTTTTTTCTTCCTTCCTCCCCTCCATAGTTTGTGCCATTTATGAGTCATGTATGGTACCAATAAAATGACTTTTCGGTTTGAAGCTGTCCTGATCACTTACATCTGAGCATGGAACCAGGCTGACATGGGCACGGCAGAGGAGGGTCCTCTCATGTCCTTGGTGCCCTGGCAGGGGGTGCGGACACAGGGCTCACTGTGCCCCCCAGGTGATGCTGGCCTGCCTCTGCTTGCTGGTTCCCAGGCAGGCCACAGCTGGCTCCCTGCCATGCCATGGAGAGCAGAAATCTCGGCGAGGGTTAGGTACAGGGCTGCTGGGAAATGGCCCAGTCCCCGAGCCAGAGCAAACAAGCAGCCCGAGGCCTGCCCAGACACCAAGGTGATGGGCACATTCCCTGGGGAGCAGTTGGGGCGGTGCAGTCCTGCCATGGGAACAGGGCCGGAGCAGCTGGGCAGCGTGAAGGTGCCCTGGTGGGGCAAAGGAGGGACAGGGGACCGACAGAGGGCCAGCTCCCAAAGGGACCACACCAATCTTCTCCCAGATGCTGGGATGCCCTGTGCCAACATTATTAGGGATATGGGGGAAAACAGGCTCATAAAATTGGGCTGATACAGCAGAGGGTGAGGGCAGGATGAGTCTGTCTTCAGCATAGGGGCAGGGGTTGGGTTGACATCTGCAGTGAGGGATGTCACCAGGCTATCCTTTCCCCTGACAGGGCTGAGGTCGGGGGGTAGGGGCTGCAGGACACAGGTGCTGTGGCAGGAGCCTGTGGCTGGGCAGGTGAGGGCAGGGTGGCCCTGGTGAGCCCGTGCTGGGGCACCTAGAGCTGAGGCATATACCCTTGTTTCTGATATGCCCTGAGCTCTGGCAGCCTTGGTCGAATGCCCTGGGCTGGAAGGGAGCAATGCCCTGCAGGAGCAGATCCTGCCATCTGTGAAGGAACCTGCATATGCCTGGCTGGATCCTGCATGTGCACCTGAGAGCTGCTGGAGGGCTGCAAGGCAACACTTCAGGGTTGAGGTCTGACCTGGAAAGCCCAAGGGTACCTGTGAAGCCCCCAAATCTCCTTCCCCACATGAGCTCCAGTGCTGTGAGAAACTCATTAGTTGTTCCTTTTTCCCCTCCTTTTTTGTTGGGATGAATCTGTGTCCTCTGCTGCCCTGCCCGAGTGCCAGTGCTGTGCCAGAGGGTCCCACATGGCACTGGCACCCAGCAGGGGCCAGACCAGGAAGAAAACCTGAAGCAGGGCTGCCCTCCTCCCCACGCCACCTTCACCTAAGGTCACGGAATGCAGTGATGCCTGCTTGTGCCAAGGAAAGTTAAGCAGTAACTGGGAGGTGGCAATGAGCAAGCTGGGGGGGCCAGGGAGCCCACCATGCAAAGGTCATTCAGGTACAGTTCACCCAGAGTCCCTACTGGTGCCTGTCCAAAAGCCTGCGGTGTCCCATGCAGGGACACAGGGCAGGGGCCAAGGACCATGCTGGGGGCTCCAGCTATGCCGGGGTAGGAGGTGAGGGGTGTAGGGCACAGCTGAAGGCTGCCACAGGGGCAAGGTGGGCAGTGGGAGCAGGTTCCCGGCAAGGGGGGCTGTGGCAGGGTGGGCTCCTGGAGGGGCCAGCAGTGGCTCTGGGAGTGTGAGGTGAGTGCTGGTTCTCTTAGGCAGGCAGGGAGCATCCCCTGGGCACGGGCAGAGGGCCCGTGGGCGGCGGGCTCTCCCATGCGGGACGGGGCAGGGGCCGGGGTCTCTGGGGCAGATGCAGGATGTCAGGGTGGCCTGGGACCAGGAGCAGGAGCGTCCCCCGGGGGGGAGGAGGAATGCCAAGATGAAGAGGGGAGGGGTGGGGCGGAGGGGTCCCCCTTGGCACAGGAGGGGGCCGGCGCGGCCGCACGCCCCGGACAGACCCCGGCGGGCCGGGGCGGAAGGGGCGGCTCAGTCCGGCCTTTCCCGCACCTCCCGGGGCCGCCCGCGCCGCGGGCTGGGTGCGGAGCCGTGCCGAACTGTACCGAGCTGGGGAGCTCCCCCCGCCGCCGCTTGCCGGGTCGCGACCCCCCGGGGCACCTGCTCCGCGTCCACCGGGTGCGTCCGCGGCACAACCGGGAGAGACCCCCGGCCCCTCCCCGCTCCTGCCCCCGGTTGCGGCTCCCGGAGCTCCGGCGGCGGGGCGGGGGATGGAGCCACGCGGCGTGGGAAAGCTCTGCGGGGAGTGGGGATGGAGCCGAGCGGGCGCCCAGGCTTTGAGAAAAAACGCTGTCTGGGGACCCCTGAGGCTGTTCCCCGCCTGGGGGGACCGGGACGCGTGTGGAAAATGCCGGTTTTGCCGCAGTGCCCCATTTCGGAAGGTTCTTAGATGCAAAACCTGCTTCTGTGGCTACAGCTGGTTTGTGTTGAAACTGTGAATGGCTCAACGCACCCCAGCCCGAAGGGATGCAGATGGTGTGGGGCGGACCGGGCGGGACGTCTGCCCTCGGGATCACCCCAGGCCACCCAGCTCCTGGCTTGGGGCAGGCGGAAACCAGCATGGGCAGGGGAGCTTAGCGGAGGGCGAGGAGAGGGGCTCTTCCTCATGCCTGTGTCGGGACAGGGCGGTGGTGACCCTGACCCGGGTAGAGAGAGGCGGCCCGAGGTGGCCGAGTGCCAAGAGCTGTAAGGTTCAGGGTGGGGCGATCCCGCATCGCCGCCTGCCCCGGCAAACAGCTTGTCAGCAATCACCGCTGAAACTTAAACAAACCACAGATCTGGGCGCTGGCATGGTGCGGCCGGACCCTGCGGGGGCAGCTGTGGGTGCAGAGAGGTATCAGAGGACACCTCTGGGTGTGTGCTCTGAATCTACTTCATCCCCCACAGCCCCCCCCGTCCCTCGTGGGGACCTCCTGCCTGGCTCCCCACCCCACTGCTCACAGGACTCCCCATCCTTCCTCGGTGCTCTCCCGCAGCTCTTTCCTTCCGGGCAGGAGCTGGCAGGTGCCTGATTTTTCTCTCTGCATTTCCTGGTCGGAGGCAGGAGGCAGGGCAGGCTGGGTGGTCCCGTGCCCCGACGACACCGACAGCTCCTCTCGGTGCCCAGGTGTCCGCAGGAGCTGCTGCGATGGAGCTGGGGAACATATCGAAGCCCACGTACGGCCCTGGCCCCGAGGCACCGGGGAGCAGCACGCCGGGGCTGGTGACAATGGCACACGGCTTCCTGCGGCTGGTGCAGCCCAACGCCCTGCCCACAGGTGGGTGCATAGTGGCAGGGGGCTGGCGGTGGGGGGTGGGAGGGATGCTTGGGGCTGCAGGGTCCCCATTGAGCACGAGCCCTCCTGCACTGGTGACTGTCCATCCAGAATTTAAACACTGGGGTACTGGGTAAGGGGGGATATGGCTGAGGCAATCAGGAGTGGGATCCCAAGGATTGCCAGCCGTGTCCCGCTCTAGTGCCGCAACAACTGTGGGGCTCTTTCTTATGGGGATGTCTAAAGGGATAGTTAGTGGTAGTGCCACCTTGCAGATTCCTGTCCCATCTTCCCTCCAGGTATCTTAATCCTAGGCCCCAAAAAATGTGCCGAGCAAACCTCACTGTGCCTGCAGGCTCTCTGCCTGTCTTGCAGCCGTCTGTGGTTGCTGGCCACCGAGCGCAGTGTGTCCCAGTGCCAGTTGCAGCACTGTGTGCTCTCCCTGTGCACTGCCCTGCCTGCCAGCACTTGCCCTTGCTCCTGTCGCTGTTACAGCTCTGTCCTGAAGAAGCTGCAGATTTGCACAGGTGATACCAGGACCCTGCAGCTTCTTGATATTCATGGGGCAAGGGCTGCCCTCCTGGGGGGAAATGCCACTCAGGCTGTTGGCACTTCTGCTTCCTCCTTCGCTGGCTTCAGCCGTTGCTCACTATCAAGGTGCTGGCAAAGGTGTGGCTGGCACATATGGCTTTGTGAACTTGTGTCACGTAGACACCAGTGTACAACCAATGGCCCTATGTGCCATATATCTCGTATTGAGGGCATGTGGCACAGGCAGGGAGAGCCCTGGGAATGAATTCCACACTGGCTGTGCCCTTTGGCATCTGTGCAGGGCTGGGCTGCAGGAGGGCAGCCCCAGGGCACTGTCCCTTATGCCCACTGTGGTGAGGAACCCCCTTGTTGTGTGGACCCCTGAGAGCTTGGGGTCTGGCAGCACTTTTCCTGGGTGTAAAAATGCTGTGTAATGTGATGGCTGGGAAGGGCGGCTGGAAGGGAGAAAAATGCCCAGGTGATGCTGGGGGCTGGGAGCCCTTTTCTGGGGTGAGCAGGGTCTAGGGCCCTCCTGGAGAGGCCCACAGGGCCTCACAGTCTTCTGTGCTTCTTGTCCCCTAGAGCTGATAAATTCTGAGCAGTCCCAGAGTGAGTTCAACGAGTACATGCACAAGGTGAGCAGGCTGGGGTGAGCTGGGGTGGGGGCCAGCAGCCCCAGACCACTGTGGACTGCGGGATGCTGGTGAGTGCTGCTCTGAGGCTGAGCCCTGGATGTCGGGCAGCAGCAAGGGGAGATGTTCTGCTTCCTGGGGGGAGAATTTTTCTGTTTGGGTTGGGACAGGGTGCGCAGAGCTGAGGAGCCTTCAGGGACACCAGTGTTATGCTGTCTCTCATTCTTCCTATGCCAGCTGCTGCTCTACGAACTGGGTTTCCTCGTCTGCGCGGCCATTGGAGTCCTCTTCATCATCCTCGTGCCGCTGGTGGGATTCTGCTTCTGCTGCTGCCGCTGCTGCGGGAACTGCGGGGGCCGCATGTACCAGAAGCAGGGCCGGCGGATGCGCTGCCGGCGCCGGGCGCTCTGGGCCTCTGTCCTGCTGGTCTCCGCTTTCCTGCTGTGAGTGCGCTGGCCGGGAGGCTCCGGATGGAACCCAGGGGTGGCTGGAAATGCCGGCGCTCGGCGGCCGTGCCAGGAAACTGCCATTGTTCACGAGTAGATCCCGGCACGGCGGGACAAAGGAGAGGAAGCAGCGGCGGTGGGAAGCCGGCCCCGGGGGGCTGCGCTCTGGCACGGTGCAGACCTTTCCCGACAGCTTCCCCACGGCATACGGGGCTCCCCCGTGCCTCGGTTTCCCAGGTCCCTCCTCTCTGGTCCCTCAGGGCAGGGCTGTTGCTGGGGTGCACTGGAAGCAGGGTTCACTGGTGTGCTCCAGACCCTGCTGGCTGAGGTCTCTGTGGGTGGATTTGGAGGGTACTGGAGGGGAGCACTGGGACTGAGCTCCCCACATGCTGACCCTGCCACCCTTCCCTTGCAGGGCTGGTGGTGTCTGTGCCTTCATCAGCAACACCCGCTTCTCCCAGGCTGTGAAGAGCACCTTCCCCAATGTGAACAACACTCTGGACAATGTCCACACCTACCTGGCCTCCATCCCCCAGGCATGTAGTCCCTCTGCCACGTCTGGGGGGCAAGGGGCCAGGAGGGAGGAGCAGCCCAAATAGCCCCCTGGGGATGGGCAACAGAGGGGCTGGTGGCAGAGAAAGGTCTCCACCCTCACTGACATCACATTTCTGTCCCTACAGCAAGTCAATTTTATCATCAACAAGAGCAATGTCCCACTGGACTACGCCAACCGCAGCCTCCAGGGTGAGGGTGTGCGACGGGAGGGGCTGGAGCATCCCCATGGCCCTGTGGCGAGTTGCTCCAGGGTTGGGGGCTCTTGGGAATGGGAATATTGTGTGGGTTTGCCTTTCTGCCCTTTGGGTGGTTGCTGACCCTGCAGGCTGTGGGGCTTTTTCTTATGGGGATGTCTGAAGGGACTGAGTCTGGGGACTCCTCCAAGCTCCAGTTCTGCTCCAGTTGCTGCTTTACCTCATTCAGGCTCCTCTCTGGGAAGAGTGATGTGGGTGGTGGGAGAGTGGGGATATCCCCATTGCCTCCCACCTGGGGGGTGGGTGAGGGAGAGGGGTGCTGGTTGTGTCAGTGTTTTCACCAGCTTTCCTGCAAGCCCCTGGTCCTTGCAGGGATCCTGTCATTGACACCACCTCTCCCATCTCTGCAGACATTGGGCCCAACCTGGGCAGCATGATCACCCTGAGCATAAGGAACAGCATGGATGAGGCTCTTGGATCTCTCCAGAGCCTCTTGCAAGGTATTGGCCCTATCCCTGGGAGGCTGGCAGGGGACTCAGGGGGATTCTGGAACTGAGAGATGGGGTAGGTGCATGTTTGGATAAGGCTCCCTTGGAGGTGGATCCTTCTGGCCCTCTAGCCACACCCTGGGGCAAGTGCTGTGACTTTGGGAGTGACCTGTGTTGCAATTTTTCATGCGTTCCCAAGGTTCATTTGAGGTTCAGGTGAGAATGAGTTCCTGCCACACTGGCAGGATGAGGCCCTGAGCTCTCTGCTCTCTCCCCAGGGATGGAGGTGCTGAAGGACACCTTTGGCAGCATTAACATCAGTCGCTCAGACCTCAAGGAGCTGCAGAGCAACTACAGCCAGCAGCTGGCCAGCCTGCGGGAGAGGCTCAACCAGACCCTGCAGAGCTGTGGCCCCCCCTGCAGAAATGTGTCCCTGGACGGGCTGGCCTTCACTGCCAACTTCAGCACGGTGAGGAGGGGCAGGGTGCAGGTGAGGGGCCCCAGCAGCCCCAGACCCCACAGCTCCCTTACCCCAAGCTCTTCCCTGCAGATCCCAGGTGTGGAGCAGCAGCTGAAGGCACTGCATGAAGTCTCTAACTCAAACGTGGGGACAGATCTAAAGGAGGTAACGAGTGTCCCCTTCACCCAGACACAAAGTTGGATTCTCCTGCAACTGCTGGGGCTGTGCTGATGGGGAGTGGATTGGGAAGAGCTCTGTCAGGAATTCAGTGCGTGACATGGAGGGAAGGGCTGGCTAGAGGTCTGCTCACTGCCCCAACCACACTGGTAGGGTGGACTGGGTGCTGTGGGGAGCCCGGCTGTCCGATGCTACTAGGATTTGGGGACAAGGGGGTGTGCTCAGCCCTGGATTGCAGGCAGGGATGTGCGTTTTATGCTGTGCTCCCCTGGATGCAGGTTAACAAAACGCTGGAAACGATCCCTGACAAGGTGCAAGAGCAGTCCCAGGAAGTGGTGGCAAGTAAGCAAGACTTTGCATGCTGATTTCTCCCTCTCCTAGGGCTCCCTCCTCCCTTCTCAAGCCATCCTTTCCTGGAGACCTTCTCTGCAGCCTTGGCTGTCCCCAGGTGCCATCATGCCAATGTCATTCTTGGCCATGACTGCCGCTTTCCTATCCTTTCTGAGTCCCCACTGCCCTGAAGGACCTGGGCAGCAGCTTGCAGTGCCATCATGTCCCCAATCCTTGCAGAGGGCCAGGACCAGCTGGACCTCATCAGGAAGGAGATTGGACACTTGCAGGAAGAGTTGCCGCTCCTGGATGTGGAGGAGAAAGTTGGGGCCTTTGTGAGCAATGCCACGTCGGTTCTGGAGGAGTACAGGGAGCCAGTCATCACCTGGGATGGGCTCAGGTGGGCGAGAGGCTGCATCCCTGGCTTCATTATCTGGAGAGTTTTAATGCTCCTGCTCCTCCAGTTGCTGCAGGTGGAGGCTTGCTGGGTAGTGGGGTTGTGGGTGCAGGGTAGTCAGAGCTGTGCCTTGCAAACACACATGCCCCTTCCCTGCTGTGGTGCCTGGGACCTTTTTCCTCCCCATGAAAGCAGCCAGTGGGCTGCAGGGTGCTGCTCAGGGTCCCAGGTTCTGTTGCCTCACTCCTGCCTTTTGTCTTGCCCCAGGTGGATTGTGTGTGTCGTCCTATGCTGCATGGTGCTGCTGGTGGTCCTCTGCAACGTTTTTGGGCTGCTGCTGGGGCCCCTGGGGCTGAAGGAAGGTGTGGTGCCCACACAGCGCAGCAGCCTCTCCAATGCCGGCGGGAACTTCTTCATGGCGTGAGGCTCAATTGGCTGCCAAGGACGTGTGTGGGAGTGGTGGGATGGGTGGGCAGGGCTGGCCTGGGAATGTTCCTGGGAAGCTCCTAGATCATCATATTACTGCAGCTTGATGGCCTGCCCCATGGTGACTCCCTGTGCAGGTGGTAAATTGAAGGTCAAACCTGGTGCTGGTGAGAGGCTTTTGAGGCGAGCCCGTGTGTCGCGGGCTGGCAGTGCGCGCGTGGTGCTGCAGCTCTGCGGGGGAGTGCTGGCTTGCAAAGCTGTGGGAAGCTGTTCTGGAATCCAAGCTCCAGGGCAGAGCCCGGTCATGCTCTGGGGGCTGAAGGCAGAACAGAGAGATGCTTGTGGGAAGGGTGGTGTTCCCACAGCTGTGGGGGTTAATGGGGGGTAAGGGGTGTGCAGCCCCTGGGCTCTGTGAGCTGGGGGCAATGCCAGCATCAGTGCTGGGCCACAGGGCTGCGGGTGCTGATGGCATTTCTGTCCCGGCAGAGGGGTTGGCTTCAGTTTCATCTTCTCCTGGCTGCTTATGCTGGTGGTGATGATCATCTTCGTGCTGGGGGGGAACATTTACATGCTCTTGTGCGAGTCCTGGCGCAACCAACAGCTCTTCCAGGTAAGCTTGCTGTGGGGAGACAGCCCTGCTTGGAGCCACTGCTGCCTAAATGAGGGCTGCTGATGGAGCACTGGTCATTGAGGATGCTCTTCCAAGGTGTCCTGCCCTGCACTACGTCTAGTTTCTCCATCTCTTTCCTTGCTCTTAGCTCCTGGACAGCCCTGGCATGATCCCTAACTTCAATCTCTCAGGGCTGCTGGGCCTGAAGGGTGACACAGCAAACTTCTCAGAGATCTACAGGTGGGTCCCAGCCCTGACACTGTGTCTTTGGTGGGGGTACAGCTGCTCAATGCCCTCAGATGCTTTCCAGGAGCAGGGCAGCTTGCCCTACCTGCCCAGGCTGTGGGTAGGCACTGACTGCAGGGAGGAAGCAAGATGCAGCCTACCTGCACAGGTGAGGACATGTTCCTGGGATGAGTGGCTCTCACCTGCCTTGTTTCCAACCCCATACCCTCATCCTGCAGGCAGTGCCAGCAAGATGCTTCCTTGTGGCAAACTCTGCACTTGGATCAGAGTGTGTCCCTGGATGAGCTCTTGAATATCAGCCAGGTGAGTGTGGGCGTGCCAGAGTTGGGCAGGGTTGAGGGCAGGGATAAAGGCCCAGGGCTGAGGGGACAGTGAGGGGTCAGCACATGTCCCATCACGGCCCCCTTTGCTCTGGCAGTACACAGGAAACATCTCTACAGCTTTTGAGAAGATGAACATCACCCTAAGCCCCATCTCCCTGCTCAGCCAGAGCCAGAAAGACCTGCTGCTGAACGCCAGTCGGGCCGGACAGCCCCCCAACTTCACCCTCACCCTGGAGCAGGTGTGCTGGGTGCAGCCTGGTCTTGGGGTTGGGGGAGTTGGATATGGGTTTGAGAGGTCTACTGCTCTCTCCCTTTTGCTGCTGTGGGAGTCCTCTGCCATTTGTGTAACCTGTTAGGGTAACAAGGCACATCCTCTGCCCAGAAAGCCCTGGCTCCACTCTGTGCCAAAAAGAAGGGGTATAGCTCCCCTCGTGAACCCCATTCCTCATTCTCATGGCTCTGTTTCTGCTTTTTCCAGTTAGATCAGAATATAACCCAAGGAAGCCTCCTGGATCTGGCTGCAGAGTTGGAGCAGCTGGCAGAAAAAGCGGTGAGAGACCATGACACACTAGGGCCATGGCCACCCTGTCCCCAAAGCCACTGGTTGCAGGGCTCCTCTGTGCCTGCCTGGGTGTTGAGGGGAGGCCCTTTACTCTCACCCAGCTGTTTCCCCAGCTTGGCCCATCAGCTGGCTGTGGTGAGGCACAGAGCTGGGCACTGCTGACTGCGGCTCTTCCAGGGCACGGATGTGAAGCAGGACCTGGAAGATAATGCTCGTGAACTGAGAGAGCTGGACAAGGAGATGCAGGCGAGCTTCTCTGGGCCACTGGTGAGCCATGCTGGGGGATGTCCTGGGGATGCTGGGTTGGGCTTCCCTAGAGGTGGCAGAGTCTTGTCTGAGCTATGGGGTCTGCACCTCTGACCCCCTTCTCTCCATCCCCAGCAAAGTCTGAAGGTGAACATCCACTCAGTGCAGAGTGCGGCTGCCCAGCTAGAGGTAAGCTGCACAAGGGGAGTGCATGCTAGTCCTGGGCACCCTGCAAAGCACCCTCGAGGTCCTGCAGTGGAGGTGGTGGGGATAACCTGCAGTCTGGGGGGCTGGTGGCTGCTGTGGGACTCTTCTTGTGCTGCAGGGGCTGTTTATGGGGTAGAGGGAGGGACGCCATGGACCCTGCCAGGCGCAGGCTCTCTGTACCTGAGGTAGTTGGCACTACCAGCGTGTGACTGCTGGGAACACACAGCTCTCAGAGGCTGTGCCCCAGGGATTGCTGCTGTGCAGGGGTGGTGAAGTGCAGAGACCTCGCTTAGATCCCACTGCTGAGAGCACTTTTCACCTCAGGGACAGACAACAGCTGTGCTGGACAAAGCCAACAAAACCCAGGAGTTCCTGCCAAACATCGTCAAGAATGTGAGCTTGCCTTGCTGCCAGGTCACATGGACCAGACCCCTCACCAAGACTTCCCTCTATGCAGAGAAGACAAATCTTGTCTGTCTGCTCATCCTGCCTGCCTTCCCTGGGTGTCTCCTGCATCCCTGGGTGCCCCCTTCCCTTAGAGAATCCCCGGCAAAGGACTGGAGTGGGGTGAAGCATTCAGCTCTATTGCTGCTGGGCTGAGGTGGTCTGAGAGCCCTGATCCTGACATGGAGGGGACACAGGGCATGGAGGGGGCTGGTGGTGCAACATCTCCACTCTGTGCTTGCCCCTCCAGGAGACGTGGGCCTTCCTGGAGCAGCTGTTGGATTTCTTTGACACCTACATTTCATGGGCCAAGAGCAGGGTAAGCTGAGCCTTCCTCGGCGAGGTGGAGAGAAGGGGATGCTGAGCTGCAGGGCTTGGTGGGTGCTGACATATGCTGTTCCCACCATGTCCCCAGCTGACAGAAGATGTGGCAAATTGCAAGCCCGTAGCCCAGTCCTTGGATGATGTGGAGGTCATTGGCTGCGACTATATCATGGACTCTGTGGTGAGTGGGGCAGCGCGTGTAGAGTGACACACGTGTGTTGGGTGGCAGTGAGGTCTCCTTGTCCTCATTCCCAGGATGTGGGATGCAGGGAAGGATCAGGGATAGGCAGGATGAGGGATGCACAGGAAGCAGTGCTCAGCTTCTCCCCAGCAAATTGCTGTGGCTAAGAGGAAAGGCCAGGCTCTGAGAAGGAGCAGGTGGTCACTGGGCAGCCCTGGGAGCAAAAGAGATGCTCTCAGTCGCTGTCTGGACCTAATGGCTCTTCCTCCTCCCTGTGCAGAATGCCTTCTGGTTCAGCCTGGGCTGGTGCACCTTGTTCCTGCTGCCCAGCATCATCCTGGCCGTCAGACTTGCCAAGTTTTACCGCCGCATGGATATTGCTGACGTGTACAGGTGAGGAGCAGCCCCACTTCCTGTGACCACACCGGGTCTGGGGTCCCCCTGCCGCCTGTCCCTTCATGTCCTGTGGTAGCCTGTGGGGCTCATGCTAAAGTAACCTGGGCTGGGGAGAACCTGAGAGGTGGCTTGGGGCTTTTGGCCTCTGAGGATGGAGATGTTCTGGAGCTTTTCTCTGCCTGCTCTGAACCTCCCCTTTGGGCAGACAAAGGTGCATCCTCCTTGGAGGAAGGAGCCTGGCAGAGCTGCAGTCCTAGCCTGGCTCGAGTCCACCACCTGACTCGCTGTTTTGCACTATTTTTGTGCTGGAGCACTGGCATGAGAGCACAGCTGGATGCTGTGCAGAATGCAGTGTGCTGCATGGCTGGTGGCATTGCCACAAGGGTGCAGTGCTTGCTCACATGCCCGTGGCCACTGGAGTCCTGGGGCTTCCCCCCAGCCCTCTGGGACACTCTGTCCAGCAGCTACACCAGCACAGGCACTGACCCCTGAGGGTAGTTAGCAGTTTCCAGTTGGATTTCCAACTCCTGAGGCCTACCTCGTGGCCTTGTGGTGCAGCTGATGTGCTGGGAGTTCCCCAGCTCCTGCCACCCCTCTGAGCTGGCTGGTGACATGGGCTCAGCTGCCCAGGAACCTCAGGGAATTGAAGTTGTGGCACAGGGAGCTGGGTGCTGCTGAGCGTGGGGCCTGCTCTGCCTGCCTGGGGAAGGAGCACTGATGGTCTGAGGGGCTGTAAGAGCCCATGCTCTCTGTTCAGATCAGGCAGCCAGGATGGAGGGGACCACAGCACCCTGAAGCCCACATGTTCTCCTTTTGTGACTCATGGGAGACCTTGAGATGCTGGGCTGTCCTACAAGGCATCTTGCCCCACTAACACTGTCCCCTCTTTTTTCTCCCCTCTAGGAATGAAGACTTTGAGATGTAAGCTACTTACACTGCCAGGTCCCTGTGTGGGGTGGGGGGCAGCTCCTGTAGTACGAGGGAGTCGGGACAGAGGGTGGGGGTTTGGGACCAGGGCGAGTGCAGACCAAAGACTGTGCTGGTACCAGGGGATGGCTGTGAAGGTGGGATTTTTGTAGTGCACACAGTTGTGGGGTCCACTCCCATCTTCCCACACTCTTAAGTCTGGAGGTGCTGCTGGTCCCAGTCTCCCAGGCTGGGAAGCTGTCTCCATACCCATTTCCTGTGGGGCTGAGTAGTAGGAGTGGGATGGATGATATTTGACCATCCCAGTGCATCCTGCGCTGTCCTCTGCTCCCCTCTTTGGCTGGGGGTGACATAGGTGACCTTGGTTTTGCAGGCCACCCGTGTTCAACTCCTACAAAATCCCCAGGCCTTCCACAAGACATTAACCCCTGTCACCTGCGGATGGAGGAGGAAATGGACTGACCCCCTCACTTGAAAAATGTGACTATTTATTTTTGCAGGGAGCCTTTCCAAGGCTGTGATTTTTGGTGTCAGACAATAAATGGTGTTTTTGGGTGCACTGTGGGATGCGCTCCTCAGGTCTAACTGTGATGGAAGTATGCAGGGGTATGGGCATGGAGGGTTCACCAGTGCTGGCACAAGCTGAGGCTGTGCCTGGGACCAGAGGGCTCTTTCTGGTGTTACCAAGTGTGCTCTGCCCACAGCCAGACTATGGGTTGATACAGGATCACTGCTCAGCATCACCAAGACTGGGTGATGTTCCCCTCACTGGGCAGCCCTTGCTCCTCTGACTGGGTGAATGCCAGGTCCCTCCCTGGGAAAAGCCACACAAAGAGCCTCCTGTCCATCAAGTGCTACCCCAAGCTGTCCCCAGCACATGAGCACTTCCCTATGGCAACCCTGGTATGTATCATCTGTGGGTTTCCAGTGAATTTATGGCGTGCCTCCAGGCCACACCTTCTTCCTTCTGCAGGACATGGTGGCATGGGTACTTCCTGTGCCCACCCCTCTGCACAGAAAGAGCTGCATGCACAGATAAACCAAGAGTGACTTGGTCTAGAGCCTTGGTGGGTGAGTTCAGGTATTGCAAAGTGCTGCTCCTTGGAGCAAGCGCAGGGGCCATCCTGAAAGCCGTGTCAGGCACAAGGGATATACGTGAGCAGCTTGACTCACTTCCTTTGTTGCAAAGTCCAAGTTTCTCTGGAGCAGACTGAGAGGGCTGGGCCAGACAGCTCTCCCTCCACTACATACATCTGCTTTATTGCTTTTCCCACTTGCCTTCAGATCTAAGTGATAGTTTTTCCTTTGGGCATTATCTGAAGCTGCAAGGGCCTTACCTCCTGCTGTCTGTCCCCAGCAGGAAGCAGAGACTGCAGAGAGAGCCCTGTGCTTGCCTATCATTCAGCTGAACCTGACCTTGAGATTGGTTTGGCCCCTGCTTCCCTCAGGGATGCCCACCCTTCCCGGTTCTGGAAGTAAGATATCCTGCAACCCCTTGGAAAGCATTCTGCTCAGCTGTCTCCTTTGCCTCTGCACTGAACCCTCAGCCTCAGAATTCTGACTATCTCCTGCTTGTCTAGGGCCCATACATGGAAGCTTCCTCCCCACTTCCTCCTCCCCTGCTGTGCCTTGGGGATGCCAGTTCACACAGGACAGCTGCTGGCTTCAGTTTCTGCTTGCAGGCTTTGTGGGCATTGCTTCTTCCCTGCTCTGCGTTCTCTATGGAGCCTGTGCTGGAAGGCAGGGAGCTTGACCCTCATTCACTGTGTCACTGTGGCCACCTGCACCCAAACCCAGCACTGGCAATGAAGATGTCCCCCACAAATGACTGCACAGCCTCTGCCAAGATGTGGGGCTTGCTCTTAGCAGCTCCCCATTCAGTGCTGCTCCAGGCCAGTGTTCCAATCGCTGGAGCCACAGCTCTAAGAGATGCTTGGGTCCATCCATCATCCTCCTCTTGAGCAGCCCTGGGAGGTGGGTGAGAGCAGCATCAGGCAAGGCCAGCAGCTGCCTTGGGGAGGAGGCAAGGACAGCTCATTACAAAATGCCCACAGCAGATGTCCCCAGCTCTCCTTTCAGGCCCCGGCTCATGTGTGTGGCAACTGCCAGAACTGAGGTGCCTCCACTGTGTGAGAAGGAAAGTCACAGTGCTCATGGCCACAGCACAAGGCCCCCCACAAGGAAGGTCTCATCAGTAACCAGCCAGTCTCTAGGGAACCATTGCAGCAGTTCCTCTTCCTCTTTGCCAGGCCTTTTTCCACCACAGGGACTTTCCACAGCCAAGCCCTTGTCTGGGCAAGACCCTGCCACATCTTTACAGTGGTTTCACAAACAAGAGTCTCTCCAACAGCAGCTCTGATACTGTGCCTGGCAGCAGGATTTCACTGGGCCAGCCAGGTGCTCTCTGTTGCTAGTTTTCCTAAAAATTAGACCACTTGCAGCTCTTGAGAAAAAAATCCTTCCTTCTTCAACTCTCTGCTGGGCTCAGCCACAGCCATGCACGGCCTGGCTGGCCCTTCCCTGTGGCACACACACTCCAGCCTGCCTGTGCAGACTCCTGCCTCCATGGCTTCATAGTGGTAAGCAGCTGAGTACCACAGAGGGAATGGGCTGCCTGGGCATGCTCTCTGAGCCCAGCTGTACCAGTTGTGAGCCACGCCAGGCAGCACCAGAGATGAGCCTGGCCACTTTTCACCAGAAGCAAAACAGGACTGCCCTCCTCCTGAGGGTGTGTACCCTCATAACATCCACCACCACCTCAGCACTGCTTTAAGAACCTTTATTTTTAAAAGGAGTCTGTCTTCCACACTTAAGACCACTCTCGAGAGGATTAATGCAGGTGAATCTCCCGCAGCCCAACAAGGCAACAGACAGCTCCTTTACACCACAGCCCAGAATGCAGGGGCAAAGCCACAGCCAAGGTCTCCCTCCTAGTGGAGGGGGCCAGGCACAGGGCACCTGAGAGAGGCTGGAACCTGGGTCTTCCTGCACAAACTGCTCTCAAGTTACATTGATTTTGCAAACAGAGGCACAATATGAGCCAGACAACCCTGACAAAGCCCCTTTGTATGCAAAGGGCAAAGGTAGAGGAGATGGGAACAGAGAGCCTGGGTGTCCTGCAGCATAATCTAAGCTTCCACAAAGGAAAGGGAAAGGCAGGGCCAGCCCCAAGCTCACACAGGCTGCTGCAAGCTTCTCAGCTTAGAAGAGAGTTTGGGTACTGTCTGGGATAGAGAGATAAGGGAATTAGGCTGCTCTTTTCAGCTAAGTAGCTGCAATCAGTCACAGCTACAAGACTGATCCCAGAAGAATTGTGGCGAGACAACGTGTGGAGTGCTGCAGCTGCCGGGCGTGTGTGCTGGAACCCCCAGTGCCATGGAGCTGTGCCACATTGGCATTTAGCATCTGACTGAGCCCAAAGCAGCAGGACTCAGTGACCCAGCTGCAAGAAACACACCCTGTTTCTCACAGGCAGAGCTTGGAGGTACCACCCAACTCACTGAGCAGAGAATGGGGGGGAAAGACTGTATCCCTGCCTACCACTCCACCACCAGTACTCAAGGATTAGGGAAGTAGAAGTAGAGTTAAAAAGGAGCCAAACAAACCAAAACCAAAGTGCTTTGGGCAGGGGGCAGTTCTGTAGTCCTGTAGTGCAGCCAGTGTTTTCATCTGCAAATGCACCCGGCATTTGCTCCTCCACTGGCACACACGCAATTGCACTTGCTAGGAATAGCCAGAAAGCCTGCCCTGGCTCAGAGAGATCCTCCAACCCCAGGCACCCAACAGGCTCTTGGAGATGCTGCTGCAGGGATGCTTCAGAAAGGAGCAGGCTTCCGTACTGCCGGGACAAGTAGGATTTCCAAGGGTGGATGCGGTTGTCCCTTCCTTGTGCACCAGGGCTTGGGATCACACTGTCCTTCCCCCTTCACACACTGTCATCCTGTAGCAGTGCTGAGGGTGAGGAAGTCCTTGCCACGGTTGGCTGAGGAATATCACTGGCCACTGCTTTTGAGGGGATTTTGTGCTCTCGGGGTGGGGTGGGAGGGGGGAAGGTAGTGCTCTGCAGGGCGTCCGAGTACATCTCGTCCTGCACACTCGGACGCTGCACAACCCTTTGCAGCAGTGGCTTAAGCAAGCCCACAGTCAGCTGGTTCCCCTCACTGGAGAAAGGCACTGGGTCCTCCTGGGAATGAGGGAGGTGCTGCAGGACCACGGTGAGGATGTCTGAGGCGGTGAGCTCAGCAGGGCACAGCAGCCACAGCCTGTCCACATAAGGGTCCAGCTCCCGGTGCTGGGCAAACTCAGCCAGCAGTGTGGTGAATATCTCCTTGTTAAGCAGGGGGCTGAGTTTGGAGAACTTCTCTGCCACCTCCACCACCCGCTGCCACTGCTTCAGACGGATGAGAAGGTGCAGAGCTTGCAGCACAGCCTTGGGCCTCTTGCTGCAGAGCAGCAGTTCCAGCTCCATCTCATCATCTGCCTCACTGTGTTTGTTCTTTCGGGCCAGCACTCCCAGTGCTCTCTTGTACAGTGGCACCCGGCCCTCTGGGCCCTCCTTGCTGCTGTATGACCAAGAGTTGCTAACATACTGCTGGGTCAGCTCCACAAAGCTGGGCAACCACTTGGGTTTGAACCTCAGGAAGGAGGCGCAAATGAGCTCAAACAGTGGGACCATTCCATTCTGACCCACCTCCTCCAGCTGTGGCTGACACAGGACCTTCTTCCACACCTCTGGGGTGGCCCTTGCTACCAAGAGGCCATCCCCATTCTGCTGCAGCTGCAGGCAGCTCCTTGTGGCCTTCCAGGCAGCCTTGGGGAAGGAGGCAAAGACAGAGTTCAGATAGGCCAAGTTGTCCTTGTCCATGTCAGACTGCAGAATGCGGCTGACCTCCTGCTCCACCAGCTCCTTGCAGTAGCTTTCCACCTCACTCTCTGGGGCACACACCACACAAGTTTTGAGGAGCTCCAGGCTCATGTAGCTCTGCAGCTCCAGGCTCATTGTGCTCAACAGCTTGGCATAAGTGTCTTGTAGGCCTCGGGCTGGCTTCTGCTTCTGGTGGAGGCTGTGCTGCAGGATGGCAGCAAGGACCACAGGAGCCTGGAATGTACCACCTTTCTTCAACTTCTCCACTGTCAGCTTGGAGCTACTGAGGCTCCTCCTCTGGTAATATCTGCAGGCCTCCTCAAACACCATCTCCACCAGGCATGGCTCAGGCCTGCTGCTGTCCTCAGGTTTGGAGAAGTTAAAGCTGTAGATGCCAGTCTGACTTAGGAGCTGGATACTGTCCTCCTCTCCCTGCGACTCCAGGAAATGCACCTCCTTCATGCCCAGGACTTCCTTTTCTATGACCCTTCCACTGTTCTGGTCAACAAGGTACAGTACTCCAGCCAGCACACAGGCCAGGATGCTGCCAAAGGTCTTCAGCTGGACAGGACTCCCTTGTGCCAGGGGGCCCCCCTCCAGGTCGAAGATATGCCTCTGTGTCCCATCAGGCTCCACGATACTCACAGAACCCTTTGTGCTCACCAGCAGCAGACCCCCACTGCTGGACACAGCAGAGGTGTGAATGTCCAGAGGTACAAAACCTGAGAGAAGGCCCACAGAACTCAGCAGGAGTTTCTTGAAGTCTGACTCGCTGCTGGAGCGCAGCACCTTGCTGTGGATGAAGCCTGCAGAGGGGGCTGTGATGGTGAACTCTGCCTTCTCTGGATGCCAGATGAGGAGGAATTTGGAAGTGGTGGCAAAGCCAGCAGCAGCAGGCACTAGGAAGACATGCTGCGGGGAGGCCAGGACCTGGTACTGGGGGCTGTTGTGCAGGACTATCCTCACAGTGCCCAGCCGCACGCCTTGCTCCCCCACCTCCAGAGCACGGGCACAGACACAGAACCTGAAGGCACACTTGCTCATGTCCGAGTGAGCACCCAGCGGCGGCCTCTCCTCACACCACACCAGGCTGGCTCCCTGGCTGCACACGGAGACGATCCGTGCCCGGGCACCCTGGCAGAGCTCCAGCGTCTGCAGCAGCTGCCAGCCCGTGGCCAGCACAAAGTGCCAGACCTCGGTCCGGCCATGTTCCCACACCACAGCCAGTACCCAGGAGCCCGGTACCACAGGGCTCTGCAGGAAGAGCAGTCCCACAAGGGCCGGCTGGGGCGGCTGCCAGCTCCTCTCCAGGTCGGCTCCAGCGATGCTGTGACGCTGGAAGGCCACCACCCGCGGCAGGGTGGGCGGCCGGCTCTTCTGCAGGAGCAGGAGATGCTGCCCGTCGGGGCTGGACTGGACGTGGCTGGACTCTTTTCCGCGGCACAGCAACTCCCGCAGCCAGTGGCCTCGGCTGAAGTCACTCAAGTCGGAGACCTGCCGCAGCTTCATCCTGTCAGCGATAGCGTGCACCAGGGCGAGCCGGGGCACGGAGCCGCAGCCGCCACCCAGTCCCCT